>CAUYON010191654.1:0-43197 GCA_963573935.1 Arctocebus calabarensis
CCACACAGCCCACCACCAAACACTGGCAGCTCCGTCTGGCTTGGTGGCCCAGTCTGGGGCCCTAGGCAACACTCAAAAAACCCCACACTCCTGCCCAAGTTCTCCCAAGGCAGTTCAACCAAGTGCCAAGTCCAAAAGAAACCGAAATGGCTCACAGGCAAGGCCCTTCCAGCCTGCAGTCCCACTGCTGCCCCACCTACAGCTGCAGACAGGATCAGACCGAATGAACAGACGCAAGCACTTGCCCAATCTCCGCTGCTTTAGCCTTCCTCAGGGTGTCCAGAAGCCTCACGCTGTCTCCCTATGTCCCCAAAGGGAAGTTTCTGGGCAGATCCTGCCTGGCAGCACAACTCCATTTCTAACACTCAACACAGAAACACACATGACTCAGCACACACACTTGCACACAAACCAACAACTACTGGAAATTTTGTTAGCATTGCATCAATTGGGAAATAATTAGAAATCATGATAAATTGTAAGTTTTCTATTATGTGGTCCTCTTGTATTTCAGTGTACTGTCTTTTTAGATGATTTTGAATTTATCTCTATTATTTTGGAATTTTCTGTATAGGTGTGTGATACTTTTTTATCAGGTAGGTCCTTAAATACTTGATTTTGGGGGGAGGCATTATTTTAAATGGTATCTTTTTGCAGATTTTGTTTTCTCTGTTACTCATATATAGACACAAAATTAATTTTCCCATATGTATGTATCTAATAGAGTAAACTTAGTTTACTTTCATTATTCTGCATTTTTATTAGGTAAACATATAAGAATAAGCTTTTCCTCCTTTTCCCCATACCTCATACTCTTTACTTTGTTTTCCTGGCATACCGTGCTGCTTAGCAGCTTTTTTGTACAACATTGAACAGAATTGGTGTTAGTGGTGGACATTGTTTTCTCATATGTGATCTCAGAAAGCTTTCAACATTTTACTCTTAAAAGTAGTGTTTACTGAACATTTATGTAAAGAGAGGCTTTATCAGATAATATTCCCTTTTCTTCTCAGTTTGCTAAGAATTTTTATTGAGAATGTGAGTTGAGTTTTGCCCAACACTTTTGTCTGCATTCATTGAAATGATCATGTTTTTCTCCTTTATTTTGTCAATGTGGTGAATTATCATGATTTTCAAGTGTTAAAACAGTCTCATGACTCCTGGAATAAATCCAACTTTACTATTATACAATTGCTGGATTTTATTTATTTCTCTTTTTGCTTAGGATTTTTGCTGTTATGGTCATCAATGAGATTGATTTGTTTTCTGCTTTAGTAAATTCCTTGTAGATGAAAAGTTATTCTAAATTGGTTTAAAAAAAAAAGATCAGGTGTGTTCTTTCTTCGTCTGTTCTCTAGAAGAGTTTATGTAAGCCAGGCATAATTCTTTTAAGATTTGTCTGAGCCTAGAGTTTTCTTTTTGTGAATAATTTTGAATATTCAGTTTATACATACAGACCTATTCAACCATTCTATTATTTTTCATCTCTGTTTCTATAAGTTGTAATTTTCAAGGCATTTTCCCCTTGCATTTAAATTTTCTACTTTTGGGTATAATATTCTTTTATTTAATATCAGTAGGATCTGTAGCATTGTACACTCTGTTGCTTGGTAATGCTTTTTACCTTCTTTCTTTTTGACAAAGATTTATTGATTGTATTAGTTTCTAGAAAAAACTAATATTTGCCTTTGCTAATATTCTTTATTTCCTTTTTCCTATTAATTACTACTCTTATCTTTATTATTTTCTTGCTTATACTTTGCGATTAATTTACTATTCTGTTTCTAACTCTTTAAGATAGATAATTATATCAATTATTTTCAATCTTTCTTCTTTCCTAACATAAACATTTAAAGCTCTGAAATTCTTGCAAGCACAACTTTAGTTCCATGCCAAACATTTTGGCACATAATATTTTTGTTTTTGCTCAAATTTAGCTAAAGCTATTTTCTAATTTCTATTTTGATCTATTTTTTGGCCAAGAAATGTATTGCTAAATTTTCAAGTATAGAGAGATTTTTTTTTTAATTATCTTTTTGTTCCTCATCTCTAACTTAATTGCTTTATGAGATCAGAAAATGTTGACCCATCAGTGGCCTACTTCAGTAGATTTTTCCTGTGAGTTTGAAAAGTAAATTATTAGTTGTTGTTCTGCATATATTCATTAGATTAAATGTGCTGCTTGTGTTCAAGGATTTTATACCTTTACTGATTTTTATATTTGGTTGGCTTGTTCTATCAGTTATTTAGATGTGTTAAAGCATTCTGCCATGGTTGTGAATTTGTCTGTTTCTCCCTGTAGTTCTGTCAGTTTCTGCGTCTCCATTTTGAAGCTATGCTATATTTGGTTTGGACATGTTGAAACTGTTATATTTTCTTGGTGGATTGACTTATGTGGGTCACTATGAAAGTTTTGAGATAGACTGTGTTACGTTCCCTTATTTCACTTCTAAGAACACCGTTGACAGCCTCCTTTCTGATTCACCTATGCAAGTTTCGCCCTGCATGGCATAGCAGTGTTGCTAGGAGGGCTTCATTTACTTCCCTCTGTGCAGATTTTACATTTCTTGATTTTTGTGTAGTTTCTCTCAAAACTTTCGTAATGACCCCCAAATTAATATGAAGTAACCTATTTGTGTTAATAAAATTTTGTCTATGTGTCTTGTTAACTAATATTAATACAGGTATATAATAGTCCCTTATTATCTATGGGGGACATGTTCTAATCCACAGTGAATGTCTGAAACCAGGAATAATACCCAACTCTATAGTACTGTGTCCCCCCCACCCCCGATCTGCATTCCTATGATAAACTCTGATTTGTAAATTAGGCATAGTAAGAGATTAAAAAATATTAATAAACTAGGACAATAATAATATAGTGTAATAAAATTATGCAAATATAGTCTATCTCTCAAAATATCTTATTCTATGCAATATTTTAGACCCCAGATAACTGCACATGCAGAAAGTAAAACTGCAGATAAGGGGCAACTACTGTACCACCTTTCTTTGGTTAGTTTCTCTGATATTTCTCCTTTTCCTTCTTTTTTTTTAACCTGTTTTTGTTTCAGATATCTCTCGTGATCTGACCATCACTGTTTTTTAATTGCAACATATAATTCTTTCAAGGTTAATGTGGCAGACTAACACACCGTAGAACTTCCGTAGCTGACCACCTCCTTAAAGTTGATCTTATTTCCATAGACCAGACATGCCCCACAAGTCCCTATCAGTACAGTAAGCCTAGTTCCTTATGTTGACCACTTCCATATATTGACCAGTTTGTCATAGGACCTTGGGCGGCCAACTTACAGAGGTATTTAGATTTAAATCTGTGATTAAAGATAACTTGTTTGCTCTCTTCTTATTTCTTCTATGTTTTCCCTCTGCTTTGTAGGAATTGAAACACACTTGCTATTTCTTTGTCATCTTAGTGTTAACAACATGATTCACTGCAGTCTGATCGTAACTATCATTTTTACTGTCTTCCTAGTCAATGCAGGAACCTTCTTCATCTATATTCCATGTTGTTGCGCTGTCTTTGATATCTTCTATCCTTTTGCTCTTTGTGGAGTCTTCTAAGTACTTTACTTGGACAGTCTTGTGCTACATTAGTTCTCTGCAATTTAAAATCTTGTAAAATTCATCCATTAGGTTTTTAACTTTAATCATTATAGTTGTTTTTTTCTTTAAGAAAATTACAGGCAGTCCCTGGGTTATGAATGAAATAGGTTCTATAGGTTTACTGTAAGTTGAATTTGTATGTAAGTTGGCACAGGTACATTTACCTATTCCCTACAATAGTACATAAGTTGGATGTTTATAACTTGGGGACCATATATTTGCTTTGCTTTCAGATCTTCTTTTTTTCATTGCGTTCTTCTTGATCATATTTTCTAGCCTCTGCTTTATGTCTTTTAACATATTAAGCATTATTAATTGGTGGATTAGGTTTCCATATTGAAATCTTTCGTTTCAGATTTGGCTGTTTGTTATTTCTGCTGGCTCTTACTAATGGTGCCGTGTGTCCTTTAGGGTTTTGCATCTTTATCTGTGAACTCATCTTACTTGGAATTTTACATTTAGCGTACTCAGACATCTGGGTTTATGATGCATTTCCTTGGAGAAGATTACTACTTGAGTCACCTTGGAGCACTACCCACCTGAGATCCCTTTTGAAATTTTTTTCTTAAGGTGTTTCAAACTACACAGATAGCACAAACTCCGATCATGAATCTCTCTACCTAGTACCAAGCTCATGGATAGTCATCTCTATGTCTACTTGTCTACAGCAGCAGCCTCCTTCTTTCTTCCTTACCCTTGCTCTGAAAATGTAAGCTTTATGCATTTCGTCTTCTGCCTACTACATACCATGTAGATAACAGAATTCCAATATTGGGAAGAAAGTTTTAGAGTGAAAATTAAATTTGAAGCTAGGTTACCTCCTGGAGTTCTTATAATTCATTTTATGTTTACATTCTATCTTCTTATTTTCATGTCAGCCCGCCTAGTGATGACATTTTTTCCTTCCTTAAAAAAAGGTTTTAAAGATTATTTAATCTAGTATTTTACTCTTTCTTAAAGGTAGAGTAGTATTGCTAGAAGGGGAATTATAGTGTGTATTTCTTTAATAATAGTAATTTTATGCATTTTTGTAACTTAGTTTTTTCAAAATGCTACCTGCTATATTACCTTTCTTTTTATATGTATGTCCCTTCTGTGCAATAACAAGAAAAACAAGGGTAGCCAACACATATGGAATAATGTCTGTGTGTCAGATATTGTTTTAAGTGCTTTATATTCATTAACTTATTGAATCCTCTCAGCATCTCTATAAACTACATATAGTAGTTATTCCTATTTTATAGATGAGAAAGCTAAAGCAAAGAGATGGTGAACAATTTGCTTTAAGTCACATAGTTAGTAAAAGTTGAATAGGAATTATTTTTAAGTTCTAAGCTCCTGAGCTGATAAATAATCTACCAGAGTGGAAGAATAAAATAAACATGTGGGTTTTGTTACTGCCTAGACATAGATTTATGTCCATGATTTTCCATTCGCTATGTCTCTACTTAAAAAAAAAAAAAAAAAAAAGGCTCAGCGCCAGTGGCTCAAGCAGAAAAGGCTCCAGCCATATACACCTGAGTTGGCAGGTTCGAATCCAGCCCAGTCCACCAAACAATGATGGCTGCAACCAAAAAATAGCTGGGTGTTGTGGTGGGCGCCAGTAATCCCAGCTACTTGGGAAGTGGAGGCAAGAGAATCGCTTGAGCCTAGGAGTTGGAGGTTGCTGTGAGCTATGATGCCATAGCACTCTACCCAGGGCGATAGCTTGAGGCTTTGTCTCAAAAAATAAATAAATAAGTAAATAAATAAAAGGTTACAAGTCTAATATTTGTTTTTCTTTATTTTAGTTTTAATTTAAAATATATTTTTATTTTTATTATAAATATGGTATATATCCATTTTAAAAGTAAATGCAGCCAATTGGACACAAAGCCTCCCATTACAATCTATACCTTCCATCTTCCTTCCATTGAGCTACCATTAACAATTTCAAGTATAACCTTGAGATGTTCTTTCAGTATAAAAACCTGTATATATGGTGTGTATACATATGTCAATTTAGTAATAATTGTATGTATGCACATTTATTTGTGTTTATGGTTTAGGTCCTCCTTGTATCTGGCTTTGAGCCTCCAGGGTGGAGTAAGGAATGCTCTTTCTGTATTTTCATTTTTTAAAAAAGTTGTAGAGCATTGCAGAGTATAAAGCTAATTTGATGTTTTTCTTTATTTAGAATTTTTAGGTATTTAAATAATTTTCATACCTATAGTTATTCCTTTTGTAAGTATTACAGCCTACACTGGAATAGACATTTATATACTGCCTCTTTGTCCTTTGGCTAGAAGAGAGGAAGTTAAATTTCTTGCCATGCAGAACCAGAGCAGTGTAGAGTTCATCACATACTGTGAACTTGCCCTCTGAGAAATTCTACCGGTTCTCTTATGGAAGAGAGCAGTTGGGAATGGACCATAGGTCATTATGTAAATTTTGAGATAGACTAAAATCAAGAAACACAGTATTCACATGTACAGAAACAAATTAAGCCCTCTCAGCAACACCGATTATTCAAGCAAGTTGAAACTTACACAGGTAAATCAAAAAGGATGATGCTATTGACTGTGTTTCTGGGAAGTAAAATAATGGACCATAATGCATTCTGTCTCAAAACATTCATAGTGACCCATCTATGTAGAAATTAACAATATCATAAATAGGCATGTTAAAAGACTGAGGAAAATGGTGATTATTCAATTGGTGGTGTCATCTCACTGCCTTAGGGGAGGGCTTTTGTAAGCTTAGCCAAATCTAAAAATTGACAAAACAATAATAAATTTGGTCATGTAAAACATGTAATTTCATAATTTAAAAACTATAAAGATAAAACAAAGATGAGGCAACAAACTGGAACAATGTTATACATAGCAAACATGAGAAAGGACTGATTTCTTTACTACCCAAAGGGATATTTCAAATTATTGAGGAAAATGTCAAGCAAAACAGCTCAAGGAAGAATTTGCAAAGTCTAACTACTTTCCTTTCTTTTGAGTTTTTGTAATGTGCCAAATGCTGAACTACTGAAGTCTAAGTTCTTATTTCTAACAGAACCTATCACATAGGTGGTATTGTTAATCCCCATTTTGCATAAAGGATATTATGACTCAGTTGATTAAATCAATTTCTGGAAGTTTCTGAGCTTATTAAAGATAGAGTGTGGACTCAGACTCAACTCAGTACTTTATAAGTCAATTTTCTTTTCTTTTTTTTTGTTTTGAGACAGAGTCTCACTATGTAGCTCTTAGAAGAGTGCTGTGCTGTCATAGCTCACAGCAACCTCCAACTCGTGGGCTCAAGCAATTCTCTGGAAGAAGTAGCTGGGACTACAGGTACCAGAAGTAGCTGGGACTACAGGTGCCCACAACAACGCCCAGCCATATTTTATTCTATTTTGTTTTTTTGGTTGCAGTTGTCACTGTTGCTTAACAGACCCAGGCTGGGTTCGAACACACCACCCTAGGTATATGTGGCCAGCACCCTTGCCAACTGAAATATGAACACTGCCCTATAAATCAATTTTCTTAAGCATTTTCCTAAATAGTAGACCCAGGCAAAAATAAATTAATAACCTGGAAATCATTGAGAAACAATTGGCCAACAGATATAGCAAAAGGTACTCAAATCTCCTTATAATTTAAAGAAGTGAGAAATTAAATACATACTTATTGATAAAAATTATACCTCTTAATGGGCAAAGATTAAAAAATATTAGAATTATGACCAGTCCTGGTGGCAGATGCCTATAATCCTAGCACTCTGGGAGACTAAGTTGGGACTAACCCTTAAGCTCAGGAATTTGAGACTAGATTGAGGAAGAGCGAGACTGTCTCTACCAAGATAGAAAAATTAACCAGGTGTGGTATTGGGCGCCTGTAGTCCCAGCTGCTCAGGCAGATTCCTAGAATCCAGGAGTGTGAGGTTGCTGTGTACTGGCCTGATGCCATGGCACTCTAGCCTGGGCACGAAACTGAGCCTTTGTCTATAAAAAAAAAAGAGAGAAAGAAAAATTGATCATTCTTTATGAGAAGATGATATAACTATAGTTCTCCTACACTGTTGATGTAAGTGTGATTATTTACATAAATCAGACAATCTTAGCCTTACTTTGCTTATCTGCAAAATGAGGCTGATACTTGGCAGAATTCTTGGGAACATTACATTCTAAATACGGTACAGAAACAACGCTAGCAAAATGTCTGGCACATATTAAATGCGTGATTAGCCATTATATACTATTCCTTCTAAAATCCCTGAACAGGCCCTCAGGTCCCTCCTTCACACACAAAAGACAGTATCTTTGTATTTCTAGCACAAGGGAAATGGTTGACATATAAATCTATATATGAAGAGAGAGGCCCACAAACCCTCGTCGACATATAAATCTGTATATGAAGATAGAGGCGCACAAACCCTCAGTAGGGTGTTGGATTTCTAGAATTACACAAGAATCTCTGCAGGATATCCAGTTCCACAGCCCTTGTTCCAGATCTCCATTGACATGCAAGTCAAAGCTGATAATAAAACAAAAGAGACCAGGACCTCAGTGACAATAATATTTGGTGAAATCACCGACATTTTCTATGATCAGTGATGTGACGGTGTAGCCAAATTCTCCGCTCCCCCTTTCAGGGCACTGTTGGCTTTCTGGATTAAATAAGTTTAGAATTTCTAAATATAAGTAAACAACACAAAAGTACCAAGGCACTGTAATAATACCCTCCCTTTTCTAAATATTTACTAGCAACAGTGTTTGAGAAAGATAATATTGGCTTTGAAGTGATCTCCGGCAGCCCCCAACCTTTTTGGCACCAGGAACCAGCTGGTTTCATGGACGGAAGACAACTGAGGGTCTGGGGGGATGGTTTTGGGATGACTCAAGCACATTACATCTCCACCTCAGATCACCAGGCATTCGACTGTCATAAGAAGCTGCCATCTATACCCCTCTCACATGAGGTTTACAGTAGGGTTCTCACTCCTGTGAAAATCTAATGTTGCCAGTGATTGACAGGAGGCGGAGCTCAGGTGCTGATACAAGCAATGGGGAGTGGCTGTCATTGCAGGTGAAGCTTTTCTCCTTCAACTGCCACTCACCTCCCGCTGCCCAGCCCAGTTCTTAACAGGCTGTGGACAGGTGCCAGTAATGGTTGGGGACTGCAGATCTAGTTGATGATCGCCATGCACAGGGCCATTGTGGCAGTGTTTGTAATCAGTTGTTACAGCTGAAAATCCTAGAAACTATTCCTTGCAGGAGGGCAAAGTCACCAATATTCTGACTAATTAAATGGCAGCTGGTCTGTGATTGTTTTCTCACGAATGCTTTCCTAGTACCCAATCAGTGTGGTCGAATTTTATCTCCAGTTTTTTAAAGAAACTTTTCTGGTAGACCTTCTCTTTTCTTTCCTTTTCTTTTCTTATTTATTTATGTATTTATTTACCCCTCACTGTAAGATAAACCTGATAAGATGACTTTGGCAGTTGTTGAACTTCAGGGGAAATGATATTTGTGTGATTTGTCCACAGCACCTTTAACTGGACCGTTCCCTTCCTTTCTTCGCTGGCCTGTTTGATTCTGGCAGCAGCCACCATCACTCTGTATTTCATTCCACTGCGGTACATCATTTTAATCTGGGGTAAGTTTGGCATGGCCCTTTTTTAGCAATCAATTCCAGGTAAGAACCAGTTACTCATTTTTAAAGTGCAACTATTACCTTTAAATGTACTCTTGTTGGCAATTAAACGTGAGATTAAGGAAAGCATTTGGGGAACAAAAACTTACAGGACCTCCCTGGAAAGGCCGGTTACATGAATGATCAGCATAGATATTTATAGGCCTCTTGCATAATTGCAATAAAAATAAAACTGTGCTTGTGCATGCCAGTTCCCTTTGGGCTTTCCTAGTCATAAATTCCCTAGAATAATATATTGCTCTGGCCCACTAACTTTATAGAAACCCTGTTCAAACAGCAGCAAACACCTGCATCTTGCCCTCCAATATTATGTAAAAGTAGATCTGGCCACTGCCAGGTTGCTCCTGACACTTCATCTCTCTTGGAGAAAAAAAATAATTGACCTAACCCCATTCTTAAATCCAGAAGCAGTGAGGGAAAAGGGAGGAGGGGATATTCTGTGACTACCTAACCACTGCCTGAAAAAAGAGGAAGTTATTATTTATCAGGGGAACTGCTATACCTATATAAAGTCTGAATGCTTAAAAAAAAAAAGAAAGGAGAAACAAGAATGGAAAACTGGAAATAAATTTCATGACTTGATGTAATACTCAAGTTAGCAATTGAACAAAATATAGGCAGCTTTATGAATATTTGTGTCTTGCTGGGTGGGCTCTGGATAGGGAGTGTGAATTGCAGTAACTTAATTATTGCAGAAGCAGCCGACCCTTATCCACAAAGAGTCTGTCAGTCCCGGTTTCCATTACTTAGCTCCAACGACTGCTGCTGAGCTCTCAACCATCCTCACTTCTAGGGATCCTCAGGTGTGAAGATGTTAGGGGAAATCACAAAGAAACTGTGTTGAGATGCATTCATCTTTAAGCAAAAGCTGAGAGCCTGCAAATGCTGGATAAAAGCTACTAACTTTCTGAAACCATTAAACATAGACCCTTTCACGGAGACCCCACAGAGGTGGAAACCTGCTGACAAGGAAAGCCAAACCTGGACTTCCCAAATGGAAAAGTCATGGGAAAAACAGAATAAACTCACATGTGTAAGATTACAGAAGTAGGGTGATTTTCAGGCAGCGTAGTCCAAGACTGTATTCTAACTCCTTCTTTAGGGGTCCTCGGTAATACTTGATGATCCTTGACCTTGGAGAAAGTTTTATGTCTCTGCTTGGTTTTTGCTTGTTTACTTTTGTTGTTGTTGTTATATGTTTTAGTTTGCAACAATACTTGGGCATTGGTCTTTACCAAAGAGCGTGGAGCCTTTCAGGGCCCACAGACATATCTTGCAAGAAGTATTTCCCTGAACACTTTATGTACTGAATGTTTTCTGTATAGACTAAGTCAGCTTACACGTTTTCAGTTATTTTGTCATAGTTTCTAAATTAATTATTATTGTTTCCTTATTATTCTGGGGTTTACTTGATTTGTTTCTATGCAGTTTTCCTTTCATAAACACTAGTAAATCTATTTCCTCCTTTCAGCTTCAATTTCGAGATTCCAACTCTTATTTCTATGCACCCAAATCACTTTGACTTCTGATCTTCTCCTCCAAACTCTTGGCAGCAGTTCAACAACTTTTTGCATCTACTTAATGAAAGATTGGTTCATTTATTATTCACTTTATGGATAAAATTATTAATTGGCATGGAGTTAATTATGCTCTCCTGGGCTGACAGTGGGCTGACTGTAACCCTTTGAGCTCTTATACTCTGTGTCTGGTTGTTCAGTTTTATGTTTGACAGGAGTTTATAGTTTTATTGATGAGATTACCATGGATAATGCAGTCAAAATCCTTCACAATCAACAGGTTATCTGTTGCTGCCTCTTATACTATAAGACCTGTCACACCATCTTGGAATATTTTCTGCAATCTTATTAGGAATTATTCATTTCTTTCTTTCTTTCTTTTCTTTTCTTTCTTTCTTTTTTTTTTTTTTTTGGAGAAAGAGTTTCATTATGTCGCCCTCAGTAGAGTGCCGTGGCATCATAGTTCATTGCAACCTCTAACTCTTGGGCCCAGGATGTTCTTTTGCACATCTCTTATATGATCGTATTCCATGCTGAGACTCTTACCTAGTAGAACATAAATTTCTATGTCTTGAACTACTAGTGTTCCTTTTAACTCCATTAAAATCAGAAGACTTCCCTTATTCTATGTTATTTATTATTTTCATTGAGTCCTAAAAGTGAGATCCTCAATCTTTTTATGTTTATAATTCTTTGGAAAAAATATTTAACTGTATGTACTATATTTCCATATTTGTATACCCAAGTAATATTTTTGTAAAATATCCTAGCCCCCTCAAATCATTGTATTGACAGGTGAGATACTTTTATTTTCTGCTTTAGCCCTATAATTCCTAGTGCAGCTACCTACAGGTACTAGATCTTTAATGAGTACTTAAAAATATTTTATGTGTGAATGAGTCTGTATGCTTAATATCTGCATTCTATGTAGATGACATTTTGTTGGCCACCACTTTTCTTGGGTAAGAGTGTGAATTTTGAAAATTAACTGAGCAGTAGATTTTAAGAAGGCTACCTGACATTTGTTTTAGGAAATATTATTTGAATTTGAGTCACTTATTTGATGTATATATTTCCAGAAGGCAGAGAGTTTCTTAGGATAGATCCCATGTGGATTTTCCATTCTCATGAGAAAGTTCCCATATTCCTTCTATTCTATTCTTCGTCATAGATGTTTTAATTATAGTTTTCCAGTTCTGTTCTAAGCCACTCTGACTTTTTCAAGGTAGATATGAATTCTCCAAGCTAAACTCTGAGCTTTTTGCAAGAAGAGATCATGACTTATTTACCTTTGTATCTTCATTTAATGGCACAGTATCTTTCACATGGATGATGATTGGGGTTTGGGAATCTCTGCCCCATCCAACCAATGTATTACACTTGGAACCATGTGCCAGGTCATTCATACAAATACTTGAAAAATTGGGCTATAATTATGTTTTGAATATTCATTCTCAAATGACCAAAATACACAGCAACTGTGCAGTTTTTTATCCCTTCTGACTTGCTCTAAGTGATGTTTTTCTTATTTTTGTTTCTTTTTCTGGAGACCTCATTCTACCCAACTGATCAATCTATGATACGTGGGTCATTATGAAAGTTTTCAGATATACAAAATCCATGAAGGTAGAAACAAATGAAGCCCTCCCAGCAACACTGATAACTTGCCCAGGTGGATCAGAAAGGATTCTGTGAACTGTGTTTCTTGAAAGTGAAATAACAGACCATAAGACGATCTGCCTCAAAATTTTCATAGTGACCTAAGTATAGGATCATTAAAGGATCATTAAATGACTGTGTATTTTTCAAATGTTATCCTTTTGTATTTAAATTTCACTTGATTTTGTTGTTGCTGTTGTTGTTGTTGTCATTGTTTTTCTGCAATTTTTGGCTAAAAAAAATTTATCCAGCTATATTTTTGGATATACCCTCTATGTGTATCATATAGGTTAAAACAAAAATCTAAAGGTGTGTCTAGCATGCTCACAGATGAAGCCATGATTTCCCAATTTGGGTGTGGGTCACATGCATGATAGGACCAAGACTCTTTCCTATCACCACCATCTTTGTCTTATTGACAACAGTAATGGTGTTAGCCCTCTGCATCGTTGTTGCATATCAGGTACAAAATACTTTTGCCTCTACCATCCAATGTCATTCTCCCATCAACCAGGAAACCATATAGGGCAGGTGCTTATAATTCAAATTTTAAAATAAGGAAGCTGAGGCCCAGGACAGTTGAGTGAGTTGCCCCAAATCACACAAGTGATCATGAAGCCAGAACTGGAGCCCCAGTGGTCCTGCATCATAATAACCCTTGTTTGCTTGCTGCGTAAAGATGACCAAGGCATTTACCATTTCCTGTTGACACTATAGCTAATATAGCGCCATTACTGAAACATTTGAGTTTGAGGCACCTTCATAAATAAGGTGCACTTTTGAAACATGCAATTTGGGAGCCTTATAATTTTTATTCTATTCTTTTCCATCATAGACAGCCTCCGTGCATTGTGGACTACTTTTGCCCTTATTGGCGCATCCGAGCTACTGTGAAGGTTTATAATCTCAGTCACTAAGAATGCAGTGTTTTGATCGGCTATGATATTATCCCTGCCTTGCTGCTCATTGTAAAGACTCCAGATGCGCACACTATATATAATTAACAATAGAAGATATATCTTTTCTCAATACGTCTTTGTCTCCCTTCATCATTTTGCCTTGTCTGTTTTCTTTTGCCAAAAAGCCCATGCTACAATTAAATGTCTTTAGAATAACACAGTGAGAGTATTTTAGTGTAAAGGAGCGCTTGGGGGAATTTCAGCGAGAAACATGAAGCTTGCTGTGGGGTTAGAGGGAAGAAAGGCAGCGTGCAGCTTTGACTTGAGCGAAAGGGATCGTTTTGCTCCCAACCTTCCCCAGCCCGACCACCAAGCCACCATTTACTCATGAACAATGGCTAGCTCCCATTTGCAAAGCAGATGTAAATCTGACCCTCCAAAGAAATAACTGGAGATTGTCATTGTGTCAGGTATAATGCCATGCGGGAAGCCTCGTCCTCAGATGAAAGCAAAGTAATATTTAATGAACAACAACAATATAACACACATCAAACCTTTTGTGTGTTGGGGACTACTGAACGTTTAAATGTTACCTTGACTTCTGAGTAAGAGCCATTCAGAGCACAGCGAAGCTAAGAATTCATTCGGCATCATTGGGAATGACAGCTCTTCAGATATGATCCTTGTTAAACAAGCACCCTGTGGCAAAACTTCAGAAGGCCACCTAGTCTTTCTGTTTCTAAAACTCAACATGAAAAGAGGGTTGACATTTGGTGAAAAGACTACATAGCTTAAGAGCTCTGGATACAAGCAAAGCAGCTCCAAGGAACAGGGAGAAGATGAAATGTGGTGGAGAACTCCCCTCTGAAGAGCCAACGGACGATCAGCAAAGCCTGTTCTCCAGCGCCCAGGAGCCCAGATTCGGTGCATTGACATCGTAAATGCTGAACCCCCTTCCAATTAGCATCGTCCTTGTCCCAAATTAGCACGTACTCCCTTGCCCAGACAATCCCACGCACCCGTGTTGCGGTCCATAAATTAAGTTAGCAACCATAGTAAGATAATTTTCCAATAATAACTTTTCACAGTTTCCTGCAGCATCCAAGTGCAATCAACATGTCAAGTTCTGTTCTGCTGTGAGGGAAAAGAAACTTGTGAAAATGAGTTGGAGGTGGTGGGGGGACGGGTGACTGCGGTTTCTTTGTAACAACAGAAAAACAATTCCCGCTTTCCATCTCCCACTGCTGTGTCTGGTCCAGAGCTTCCAAGCAGGGACTTGTTTGGGCTAATGAAGGCCTTTTCCCATCTGGGACATTTGTTTTCATAGCAGAGGAGACTGTTAATCAGAGCATTCCAAAAAAAGCCCATGCGCTCCCCAGTTTGAGCGCGTGTTTCTGTCGCCCTGCCGCTGGGATTGTAATGGGATTTTCACAGCTGAAGAAGGCACAGCCCTTCCTCACCAGCAACCCCCTCTGCCTCCAGGAAGAGGCATTTGTGAATGATTCCACATGACAGCAACACGTGCATGACTTGAGGTCTGGTAATTGTTTTCACACTAATTTTTACTTGTGAATACCCCTCTTCCCCCCATTCAGGCAAGTTTTTAAAGATGGATGGATGGATAAAGAGATCTTTAATGTTTCTATTTTTCAGGAATAAATAAATTTACTAAGAAGCTTCGAAATCCCTATTCCATCGATAATAATGAGCTCCTAGACTTCCTCTCCAGGGCACCATCTGATGTTCAAAAGGTATGTAATGAATGGTCACCACCAACAGGGGCCCCAAGCTGAAGTCTGACCAGCCTCTGAGCCAGAGGAGCACAAGGTCTTGCTTTTGTGAGTAATTGAGATAAGGAGCCTGAAAATCCTTAAAGAGGCCTGCCTTGCAGGGAGGTGGCAGGAAAACCTTTGTCCAAAGAACGAGATGATTGGAGAAAATGATTCTGAAAAAGAGCTACTTAAGGATGATCTGGAACTCATACCGCGTGGCTACCCTGCACGGATTTTGTCCCTCTTTGATTGTTTGCCTCCCTAAAGGGGATAAGATGGGCTCAGTGAGCAGAATCGCATGCACTCCAAAAGCTGGGGCGTGCGGGTTATTTTCTTCCTTTTCCAGACTGCAGGCCTTTTAGGAGATGTGAGGGGACAAGAGGATTATTCTTTTCATTCTCGTTAGCCCTGATTATCTCCCCCTCTCAAGATGTAGGGAAATCGAGGGCAAGGCCCCTACTTACTCTTACGGAAGCAGAGATGGTCTGAAATAATTTGAAATCAATCGAAAATATTATTCACAGGTAATGGTCACATAGTCCTGTTTCTGTGGATACACAGAGATTAGGGAAAGCAACAATGCCCAGAAAGTCTTTTGGAATAGCTCAATCCAGCCCCTGCAGATCAGACTGCTTGTAAATCCAGAGGAAGGGGGCCAGGCAGCAATTTCTCTAATGGAGAAATGCAATCGCTGAATAGGTAGGAGGGGAGACCCCCGCGTGAAATACCCCCGAGATGATCAAAGACACAATCTGTTGTTGTTTGAGAGAATCCCAAATCAAGGATCGATTTTCATCTCTGGGCCACTGTCATATATAATTGGTTCCCTGAAAGTGCCAGGTGGACAGCAGGGACCCGGGGTTCAACCTTAAGAGTGTCTTTCCCCTTCCTTTCATGTTGAAGAGATTAAAATGGATTCAGTCATGCAAACTTTTTCTTTAACCTTCATCTTGTGATAGAATTAGCTGTGAGATTCAATAAAGATCACTTTATTCTGTAACATTTGCATTCCATAGTTTAAAAATCATAACCTGGCCTGTAGTAGGCGTTTTGCTTTGAAGATTGACAGGTATAGACAGATCCTCTGCTCCCCTTGCGGGGAGCTCTCACAAAATCCTGGCAAGAAAGGAGTTCTTGTTTGTTTGTTTGTGAGGCCTTATGTGATTAGGCATCATGTCCTTGGGAAGTTTGGCACAAATGCAAATGCAAATGGCGCATGTGATCTGTAATACATTGTTTTCAGTAAGCCCATTCCCACAGCAGCCTATAAAAGCCAGCACATCAAAGTGATGTGTTTGTAACGTATCACTTGGGGCACAGTGTGAGTTCACGCCGTGTCCTCTAATAGAAATTTCCATCAAGCCTTTTAAGGATTGCCTGTACAGAGTCCAGGCCCAGCCCTCAGAGTGGTCATCCAGTTGGACTTGAACACAGACAGATGCAACAGACGGACATTCAA
Source organism: Arctocebus calabarensis (assembly GCA_963573935.1). Classification (NCBI taxonomy): domain Eukaryota; kingdom Metazoa; phylum Chordata; class Mammalia; order Primates; family Lorisidae; genus Arctocebus; species Arctocebus calabarensis. Next base: position 16,621 of record CAUYON010191654.1, read on the forward strand.
GGAAGATGCAGAGTATGCTGATGAGGTTCTCATGCATCAAGAGGGGCACTTACTGATAACACAGTGACACTTTGCCACTAGGGAGTCTCAAGTACTCATATTCATCACAGATGTTTTAACCATTACATTGCAAATAAAATGAATTTTTAAGGGAAATCTCTAATAAGGCTGGGCCCCAGTATCCATTTCAGCATATGTTCTTTCTCGGGCGAAATAAATGTATGTAATTTGCTGAGATGTTTTCCCCAAGATTTGTTAGTTATTTTTAAAAGGAATAATTCTCAGTAAGTTGCCGTACCCTATATTAAGATAAACCTTCCCAAGAGGCAGTGGTGAAGCTTGCCTGTGATTGAAAAGTGGCACACACCCAACCAAGACCATCTAGCAGTGCCCAGAGCCGGTAGAGACCCAAGCATCTCATTAGAAAAAAATCTGCTTTTAATATTTTGGTTTTGAGAAATGATGCATGACTTCTCAAATCCTTCCTGCAATTAATCCCCCCATGTTCCTGTGTTTAGAAAATGATTCATTACCTTTGAACCTTCCTTCCTTTGCCTTGGTTTGTCCTTGGGGAGCCATTAGCACACGCTGTGGTGAGCTAGGGTTACCTAACCGCCAGCGTCACGTCTGTTTGTTTTCACAGGTGCAGTACTCGGAGTTGAAAGTCTGCAGCGGCCACAGCCCCGTGCGGAAGAAGCGCAGCGCTCCCTAGGGCACGCACCGACTTCGGACACCCACACCCGACGTGTGTTTGGTTGATGAGACCAACGTTAGGGTTGTTGCAGTGGTACCTGCAGTGTCCTTTTGAAAGGCGTGCTGCGGGGCCCCCTCTCTGGAGTCTACCCCCTTCTTCACATGCACAGATGCACATATGAGTGGGTGCACACCCCGTGTGTGGGCATTCCACTTGCACAGAGGATCAGCCCTGCAAAAGGAAACAATCCTGCAACTGTGAAAGACAAATGTTCATCTGACATAGGAGGCGAAGCAGGGTTGCTATGGGTCTGAACATCCTTCTTGAGAACAGCCAGGAGCCGCCTTGGTTTTGAGAGTGACTTTGAACTTGTTCTCACACCTCCAGCAGATTCTCATTAAAATGCAGGTATTTCCACTCCCCACCTTCACACTCCATTCAGCTGGTTATTCACATGAGTAAGTTTCTTCTGAGTGAACAAGTCTGTGACAGCCGTCATCTGCCCAAATAATGTATATCGTAAAAAGATATTTTAATAATTGCCAGAATTATCCCAAATCTTTAGGAGCATTTCACCTCTGATTACTAGGGATGTTCACACACATTTTTGATCAAGTCCAAGGTGCTGGAGGGCAGCCTGTGTCATGTCAATTGCTGGTGGTGGCTGCCCCAGGAGGGTCCCCAGGGAGCACTCACTTGAAGACTGTGTGTTTCTTGAAAGCCTTTGGTTGCCTTCAAACGTCCTTCCTTGTGATTTTATTTCCAAAATAAAATGTCAACGTGTACTTTCAGAAAGGCAAGGAAGGGGATGAATGAATGGATTCTCTTAAGTATTTTGAAAGATGAAGGAACTGAAGACCAAAGGGCCAATTATCATAATCATTTCATTTGCCTGAATGTTTTGAACAGAAAGTAAGTATCCTTTGGCTGTCTAAATTTATCTTTGGTTCCTCTTAGGAACAAAACAAGCTACATACAATCACTGTTATTTCAGAATCTTATTCCTAGACACAAGCACCACCCCAAAGTTCTCCTTTGATACCACCTGTCTCCTGCACACCCCACCATTGCAATGTAATCCCTGCCAACTAAAAACAACTTGATTTTGTACATATACAAAAATATGTACAAATATCTCTCCATTCAGATGATATTTAAGTTTCAAAGACTGTATTTTGTCGACACATACTTTGTGCAGTTTATATATATACATATGTATTATAAAGGAGAGTTAAGGTAAAAAAGATCTGATTTAAGAGTTTACTATTTTTTTTTTGTCTCTGGGTAGTAATTTAATAATTTTCAAACAAAATGTTTATGAAAAATGCCAAAGATTCTAAACCTTATCATCCTGTGTCTGTTTTTCTTCATGTTGTATCTCCCTGAGTTGCTTTCTGGCTGAGCCAGATTTCTGCATGATTTGATTTACTTCAAGTTAATGAAGCTGACTGGAAAAGATCCTTGGAGAAATTATAAAAGCTCCAGTAAATCTCTTAGTTGTACATACAATAGATACCCAAGAACCTCTTTTGTTAAACCAGTTACTCAATCTTCTGTGTAAACAATGCCTCATTGTCTTGGTCCTAACCATCATGTAGTTTATCATAGTCTGTCATTTTGTAACGACCTAACTCAGACATTTTTAAACAGACATGTGAGATCGGATCAGTCATTTGAATGAAAACTTCCAGCAGCAAAATAACCCCTTATTTATTTAAAAGTGGAACCAATACTTTATTGTTGTTCTTTTGCTATAGAATTTCAGAATGAAATAATTTGCCTAAAGAGGCCGGCATCATTAGGTAGACTTATTTCTTCTGTAACTGGGATGGAAATTCTCAGCATACTAAGTTTAGGACCCAAACTTATAAGAATGGAACCGAATCAGCCTTTAATAAACTGTATGCATAAAACAATTGTTAATCGATTAAGTAGACCTTGGATGTTAAAAAGAAATGTTAGTTGTAACTGACATATTAAGATTTATACAAGTAATCAGGAACTTTTAGGAAAGATTCCAGAATGCTTTAGATAAAATTTATGGATTATGGACTCACAGTATGATAATTAAAGATAATTAAGTAGGAATGTTGAAGTCTTGCCAGGGTTTCCTGGCTCTCTTCTCAAACCTCATCTGCCCATTGCTAGCCCTGCCTGGATATCTTACAGACACCTACACCTCAGCAGATCAGAAACTAAACATTCTTTCTCTCTGTCCTCAGAACCCCAACTGCCATAATCTCCTTCTAGCTTTCTTATTTGGCGTGGGCATCGTCTGAGCCAGTACAATCATCCTCTTTTTTTGTTCCTTATCCTTTTGTCCTCATCTCCCAACCCATAACATCTAGTACAGCCTCATACTTCTGGGATTGATGTGTTGTCTGCTTCTGTTGTACTATCCGTGCGATCTATTCTGATTGCCACCACCCATGTTGAGGCCTCTTAAAAGTCATGGCCATGGTGCCAGTTGGCACGAAAAGAAAGTCATTCAGACTTTTCTTTTCGCTTTGAATAACCTCTCCCTAATTTCTGCCCAAATCAATTCTACTCTGCTTCAAAACTTTCTAGTCTCTTGCCCCAAAGAGACTTGTTTGGTCTTTTGAGTGGATTTGGTTCCACCTTCCTTTCTTCCACCTTCACATCTTACATATTCTGGCACCTGCAGTATTCTGCAATAGGTGATAAGAGGCCTTAATCACTGTCTTCCCCTGGCTGGCCCATCCTAACTGGCACCTAATAGAGACTCAGGAAATACATGTTTAACAGAGTCATAGATGATTTGTCTGTTTCTGCCTTTTCTGATACTGCTGTCAGAACAGAAGGCTGAGGTGGATAGACTAGTGAAGTCTATCTTGGGGAATAATTTCTTTCATTAAGAGCTTATTTTGTATAATATTTATAATCCATGGATATAAAAAGTAATGTCTTAAATTTGGAGAAGTTTATACCTGTGTGTCAAAGGAAAATATGTTTATTTTTCCCTCCTGGGTGGTGAAATAATGTTTTGATTCTTTTTTCTTATAATTTGTCATTTAGCAAACATGTATGCTGATAATATAGTTGAGCAAAACAGACTATATTCCCTTGGTAGAGCTGAACACTTTTAGGCAATGGCACGATGCGCTCAGATTCAAGTTTGAAAAAGATCATTCTAGCTGCAGTGGCTAGACTAGCAATTATGAATGTTCAGAGAAGAATTATAAACCCCTTAGAGCATTCCTGATAAATGGTATCCTGCACTTTCAAGTGGCACTGAAAAAGAATATGTTGGGTGAAATTGGGAGATAGGAGATAAATTGATTAGGACTTGACACTTCCTTCACTGAGGGGGATGAGGGAGAGAGCAGAGTCAAGGATGATTCCATCTTCCTATCGCCAGCCTAGGAAGATGTGTTACCTTTTGCTGAAGGAGAGAACTCTAAGAGCACCCATGGGAGGAAGGACATGTGCCCAGTTTTAATGCTGAATTTGAGGCTTCTGAAAAGTCTCCAAATGGAAATATCAGAGGTAGTGGAATTACAGACATGGTTCTCAGAGAAGACATACACTGTACTTTAGATATACGTATGTATATATTTCAAGACAAACATTGTGTAGAAAAGTAATTGAACCTTGAACTCAACACTCAATGTAAATGAGTTGGTTAAGAATGTTAATAGAAACAGGAGTTACTAGAGAGGAGAAAACCAATAAGCCCTTGCTGTACTAGAATTCAATGACAGAGCAGGTTTTAAGAAAGCAGGTGTGGTCAATATTGTCAAATCCCAGCTTGGCACCTGTAGCACAGTGGTTATGGCGCTGGCCACATGCACTAAGGGTGGTGGGTTCGAACCCACCCCAGGCCAGCTAAACAACAATGACTACAGCAACCAAAAAATAGCCAGCTGTGGCAGCAGGTGCCTGTAGTCCCTGCTACTTAGGAGCCTGAGGCAAGAGAATCACTGAAGCCCATGGGTTTCAGGTTGCTGTGAACTGTGACACCACAGCAGTCTTCCCAGGGCGACATAGTGAGACTGTCTCAAAATACCTATTGTTAAATCCCATTGAGGTCACATATATAGAATACAGAATAATGATCTTGAATGACATGGGAGTCAGGGGGCCCTTGTCAGTGACTCATTTCAGTGGAGTGGTTAGAATGGAAATAAATCATATTGGATTGAGATGAGAATGGATATAGGTAACTCTTGAAAAGTTCAACTGTGAAGGAGAAGGGAAAAAGAGGGCAGGGACTAGGAATGAAAGAATGTATCTGGGATGATTTCAGTAAGGAAAAAAACTTAGATGTATCATGACCTCATTGTACAACTATTAGCCACAGAGTGTTCTTCATGGGTATCAGATGGAGTCAGCCATATTTGTTACTTAAAACTATGCTCTGTCAAAACCCACCTCTCTTTTATGTAGTAGAAACCTATGGCAACAGAAGAAAAATGAAAATAAAAAATCTTCTGAAAACATGTTGGGTAGTAATTGGTATTTGAATGAAAGCTGACATCCTGAGGGGGTCTAAAAAATGGCTTAAAGCACATTACCTGTTGTCTAAAGCTGGCTGCTGTTCTATCCTAGCATCTCCATGTAATGATTTACATGAATACTCAAGCAGATAAGAATGTTAATATTTTATAGCACTCATCAGCTGCAGCCTGATATCGTCTCAGGAATTCAATATTCTCATGAAACCAGTACCCGGATCAAAAAACTCAACGTTCCCAGCACCACAGAAGCCCCTGCTGTGTTCTTTTCCAGTTGCTACCTGTTATGATCTGAATGTTTGTGTTCTCTTAAAGCTCCAGTGTTTAAATCCTAACCTCCAAATAGATGGTCTTAGAAGGTGGGGCCTTTGGGAGGTGGTGATGTCATGAGGGCGGATTAGTGGCCCTATAAAAAAAGACCCAAGAGAGACCTCTTAACTGTTCCCACATATGAGGTTAGAGCAGTGTTTTTCAACATTTTTTATCATACAAGACACTGGAACCTATAGTTAAACTTCACAGCACACTTAAATTAGGTTGATCAAAAAAAAGTAAGAAGAAAGAATACACTTAATGTGCTTTGAAATTCTTTCTGAAATAATTAATGATCTTTACACATTTTCGAGGCATACTAAGATCCTCTCATGGCTCACAGGCTGGAAATCACTGAGTTGGAGTGAGAAGGATCCTGGCTGTGAGGAAGGGGGCCCTGACCAGATGCAAATCTGCTTGCATCTTGATCTTGGACTTCCCAGCCTCTGGAACTCTGAGAAATTAATTTCTATTGGTTATAATTTCTATTGTTTACTATAAACATATACTATTGTTTATGGTATTATAATACCATAATACCCCAGTTTATGGTATTTTGTTACAGTTACCTGAGTGGACTAAGACAGTACCCCTCAAGAGTATGTACCAGAGTTTCTCAAACTTGGAACTGTTGACATTTGAGGGCAGGTAATTATTTGTTGTGAAATAATGAGACACACAGCTATGTAGGAGTGTTTAGCAGCATCCCTGACCTCTGCCAGTTAGATTCCACTAGTGTCCCCTGCACCAAGTCCTGACAATGAAAAATGTCTCCAGATGCTGTTGCTAAATGCCCATTTGAGAACTACTGGTATATCCTGTTCTTTACATTACCAGGACCCAAAACAGAGGGTTACCCTCAGGTAAGCTGTCACTTAGTCTTGTCCTCCTCACCACTGTGGTGACCTAACCATAGCTGAAGTCCAGAGAAACTTTGGAGTGCAAACCAATATCAAGTATGCTCACTACCTATAAGTTCTGAAATCCAGGTTGTCCCTGAGTCTGGAGCCTGAAATATTTTACTTCTTATTCCATCTGCCCTAGGTTCTATTACGCTCTGCTAATGAACTTGTACATTGGTTCAACCACTTCGGAAAACTTCTAGTAGCATTGATTATTTATAAAGCTGAACATACACCTACCTTAAGAGTCCTTTGGGGTGTTCTGAGTGCTTACTGAATCATTTCTATTTATCCTTGTTTGAAAAGAGATTTGAAGTAGCCTTCAAACTACATTAGTATATTAATAACTTTGTACATTTCAGTGGAGTATTAGAGCTAAAAATAAGATCCATAATTTCCTTGAACTGTGTAATGAGTAAGTTGAGTTCTTATTGTTTTATAATGTATGTTCTTGTTGATAATTTTTATATGATTCCAAATAAGTCCATATGTTGTGACTGTTATGACTCTGAAGTCTCTTTTAAGCTATAATATGTACACTCAGTATTTTTTTCTTACAATATATTATTTGAAGAAACTATTTTTTTTTGTTTTTGGTCCTGTAGAGCCGTGGTTCTCAACCTGTGGGTCGCAACCCCTTTGGAGGTCGAACGACCCTTTCACAGGCGTCGCTTCATATCAGATATTTACATTACGATTCATAACAGTAGCAAAATTACAGTTAAGAAGTAGCAATGAAAATAATTTTGTGGGTCACCACAGCATGAGGAACTGTATTACAGGGTTGCGGCATTAGGAAGGTTGAGAGCCCCTGCTGTAGAGTGTCTGATCACTTCAGTTTTGCTGATTGCACCACTTGTGGTGTCATTTAATATGTTCCTTTGTTCTATTTTCTGTAAATTGGCAGTTGGAAAGAGATATACTCAGATATACTGGTTTGATGGTTTGATACTTACCACTTTTACTCAGCATAGTATTGGAAGAGTCTTAGCCAGACCAAGTAGTAGGCAAGAAGGTGAAACAAAAACCATGCAAATCAGAAAAGAAGTTAAATTGTTCTCTTTGATTCATTAAAGTTGCAGGTTATAAAATCAACATAAAAACCAGTTGTGATTTCATTCTAACAGTGACCTACTTGAAAAATAAAGGAAACAGTCACACATAGAACAGCATCAAAAAAATAAAATAAAATAAAATACTTAAACATAACCAAGAAAGCTATAAAATGTTATTGAAAGAAATTGAAGAATACACAAGGTATCCTGTGTTCATGGGTCAGAAGAATCAATATTGTCAAATTGTCCATACAGTCCAGAGTGACATACAGATTCACTGTGACCCCTATCAAAATTCCAATGATGATGATAGTTTAATAAACATATATATTAATACTTGAAATCTAAGAAAAGTAGGTCTTACATAGTCTCACGCACACAAAAGGTGAGATGATGGATGCCTTGGTTGATTGTGGTAATCATTTCACAGTGTATATATCATATTGTATATTTTGAATATACGTAATATTTATTTGTCAATTATACCTCACCAAAGCTGACAAAACAATACTCATTAAAACCATGGGAAGGAGTACTATTCTTATCCTCCGTTTTATAGATGGGAAAACTGAGGCACAGATGGTTAAGGGAATTTGCTGAAGTTCACATAACTATGAAGTTAGGCAACTGAGCCCTAAGTCCAGCTATTCTGGTTCTGTGCCCTTGCCCGTTACATAGTCTACCTTGAATTCCCTTCAGAAACCTCACAGACGTTCTGAAAGAAAAGACTTCCAGTCTTATGGACTGAAACCGCCCTGGCTATGTGCCCCTGCATAAACTTCTAAATCCTACTCTTCTCATCCATGCCCTCACACAAGTTTTGAGTTCTGGCTTTGTTTGGCATGTGCTTGATAAAATGCAATATCCAGTTTCTAGAAATATCTAGAGAAATCTAACAAGTTAGTAGACTTTGCCAACTCCATCCTGAGCTTTTTGAGGCTTTCCAAAGACAGAGCAGCTCCCTTCCCCACTCCACCGATGTGATCTCCACTTGGTGCCACGGGTTCCCCCAACACCTCCATGTGCACACATCGACACACTTCTGGGACGCCTCTTCCTACACTGACTCCTCTCTTAACTCTTGTGGATTTATTCTCTTTTATACTCTGCTCCTGTTTTATTGTCTTATGATAGGAGATCCATCCTACCATGTTCAACTAACCAGATTTTAAGACATCCAAACTGGGCACACTCCGTGACCCTTATTCACGTGTCTGTTATTTGCTCAAATGTTTTAAGGCAAGCTGTGTCAGTTAACACCGGGACATGATCTTTCTCAACTAGTTGTTAACTCAGGTTAATCTCACTTAGTCTAGTGGTAAAAACAGGAACTTACTGTTTTCAATATGTCTACACTTAAATATGTATTTTGATGTATTTAAAAGACTAGGTATAATAATGTCTGAAGACACTTGAAATTTGATTCAGACAGAGTATCTTTTGAGACAGTCTGATTGTTTTAGTTTCTTTCGTAACGTTTTAATAGCGAAAATGCATAAGCAGCATCAAGTGAGGCTTGAATACCTAAGGTAATAGAAGTTCTCTGCCTTTTATTGGTCTCACTATTTTATGCAAAAGCTTCCTGCTAGGTATATGTTTCAGTTTCTAGAATCAGCTTCTAATAATATATTAAAAATGAACATTTAAAAAATTTTAAATTTACTTATTACCTAAATTTGAGCCAGTGAATTCATTTCTTAGACATTTTAGGTCACTAATGTTATTTTTTTTCCAATGAGAGAAGCGTCAGTGGCGTTTAGCCAGAAATTTTACTGAAAGTCAATGCCACCTCTTTGCATTTATCACCACCAGTCTTGCTCTGCATATTTTTTCGGTATTCGCCATGCATTGTTAACGGTGATTGTCATGTAATTAAATCACTGCTCATCACAGAAGTCTGTTTTTATGCTGAGATAAGCATCAGAGGCTGCCGTAGGACCCCGAGATCAATAAAGATGTTCCCAGTAGGATTACAAAGAGGATAGGGTTGAGTAGGGCACCAGAATTAATTAGGAATGATTTCTCTTTTTCTTTCTACTTTCGATATATTTTTAATTGTTTTTCCATTTTCAATGGAGTCTACCCCCTCCCCAATGTCTACACTGACGCTCAGACACTTCTGTCCAGAGATCTCCAGTAGAAGCTGAACTCTCAGCTGTCTTTTCAGTCATGTCACCAAACTGCAACTTTGTTTAGTCCCAGTGACTTCTGAGTTTCATAATTTTAAAAGAATCATTGGAACTTAAGGGTGGCCATCTAATTTCCAAAGAAATATTTGAACTGCAGGTGGAGTTCTGGCTTTAGTTGGCATGTGCTGGATAAAATGCAAAATCCAGTTTATAGAGATATCAAGGTATTCTAAAAAGAAAATCTAAATCTAACCTGAAATTTTTTTAAACCTTCAATGGCCCTTGCATGGACTGGACATCCCTGTGATGAGTGACATGTGCTGGGGGAAGGAGGAAGCTGGGGGCTCAGTTTCGAGACTGCAAACATCATGTCCTAAGGGCATGTCCCTGTAGAAACCAGGCTGTGGACCTAAGAGTACAGATCCTCCTATCTTTAAAGAAGTGTCAAATTTCTGGATGCAGAAACAGACTAGAAATTAGTGAGGCAAAGCAGCTATAGGATTGTGAGAAGAGGTACATAATGGCATCCAAAGAGTAAAAGGGGATAGTATTTGCAAAAATTGGAAAATAGGTTTTACATAGGAGAGAAGGAGGAAATAATTAAATATTCACAAAACAGGAAAGAGAAAAATCATCTATTAATAGTGATCCAAATGACATAATAAAATCCCATTGTCAGGTGTCCCAAGTCAGAGCTGGACCTTGACAAAGCAGGAGAATGATGGTGACTTGGGTGCTTCTTGCTTTTATGAGTCTTCAGCAACTTGTGCTTTCTTTCATTCAACACAGATGAACTGAGCGTTGCTGTCAGAGTTTGATAAGAGTTATGGGAGCCACAACTTCTCTCAACCTGAGTTCAGAAACAACCAAGAGGTTGATGTAGGAGTCAAACAAAGATGAAATGCATTGTTATTAGTGCTGTTATAAAATGAAAACAAGGAAGCTCCCATTACTGAACCTCAGAATTAGAAAGACTTATTCAGCCAGGCAGAGGGCGTGCTGGCCACCAGAAGCCTTGCCCCACAGGTACATAGCCTCTAAGACTCAGGACAAGAGACACTAAGTGCCCGGTCTCTGCAGACAGGCTGCTGACCACTTCCTCCTTCCTGGGAGGCGGGTGATCAGGGTTACATTAGCATAGCTCCCTTTTTAGTGGCTTCCTTGGCAAAAGAGTATCAGTGGGGTTAGGTAATATCTCAAGGTAGTTTTGATTTGCATTTCTCCGATGAGTTAGGGGCAATGAGCATTTTTTTATGTGTTTCTTGGCCATTCCTCTGTCTTCTTGGGAGAAGCTGTGAGATTAGCCCACATCACCACATCCTAAAGCTGCAGAAGCTGGAGTGGGTGTGGAGAGAAGGCAACACTTTAGCACCATGGACGGGATTGCAAACTAATACAGCCTTTTTGGGAAAAAGTATGGAGAATCCTCAAAGAGCTGAAAATCAACTTTCCATTTGATTGTGCAATCTCACTACAGAAGAAAAAACAATAATCATAAGGACATTTGCACTCGAATGTTTATAGCAGCTTAATTCATAGTCACAAAATGTGGAAACAACCCAAGTGCCCATCAACCATAATGGATTAATAAATGGTGCTATGTGCATACCATGAAATACTGTTCAGCCATAAAAAATGGCAACTTTATATCTTTTATGTTTTCCTGGATGAGTTTGGAGAGCATTCTCCTTGGTAGTGTATCTCAAGTATGGAAGAGCAAGCATCCCATGTACTCAATGCTAATTTGAAACTAGTAGATGAGCAACTGCAGGTCCACATGGCAGAAAAACACAATTAAATTTCAGTAGGGGGAAGAAGGGGAGAGAGATGAGTAAGCTCCCACCTAACAGGTACAATGTAGGAGTATAGGGCAGTGACCTGGAGGAAGAACTCAAACACAACTCTGACTCGTCCTCATCTTGCAAACAATGTAACCTCATCCCATGTGCCCTTCTATGAGTCCGGGGAGGGGAGAAGGACTGTGGCTAATGGGAGACATACACATAGAGGAGCCTGCCAGGCAGGGACCAGGCGTAGTCCATGCCTTGGAGGACTTTCCAGTCCATTGTTGGAAATGAGCAGTAGATAAGCAATAAGAGCACATGTAACCTCTTTTCTAGTAAGTGTAGCATGTTGGACTCCATGGGAAGTAGCTGGTGCTGGTCCTGACATAGCCTTCCAATCCTCTATCCTATTTCCAGTCCTACCAGTTCAGAAATACAGCTGATTTCAGCCAAATCGCCCTACTCTTCAACCCAAAATACATACACCTGCCTTGAGCTTGAACTTCTTTCTAAGTGGCAATCTATTCATTTTTCAATGCTTTTCCCCTATTACACCTCTTTAAGAGACACTTTTTGATTCGAATCCAGCCCAGGCCAGCCAAACAACAAAGACGGCTGCAACCAAAAAATAGCCGGGCGGATGCCTGTAGTCCCAGCAACTTGGAAGGCGGAGTCAAGAGACTCCCTTGAGCCCACGAATTGGAGGTTGCTGTGAGCTGTGATGCCACAGCACTCTCTCCAGGGTGACAGCTTGAGGCTCTGTCTCAAAAAAAAAAAAAGAGACACTTTTTGAGCCTCCAGAGCTATGTCCCATCTTTCTGGCTTTTGAATTCATAAATCCCTCAGTTCCTTTCTGGTGGTGGTTGGATACTTCCGTAGCACACCAGAAGAACCTATGTGTCCACTTTATCCCTTTTTAAACTGTGGCATTTTCATCTCCAAATGTCCTCTAACATCTATTGCAGAGGCTTTGCCCTGGACGTATAGTGAGACTGATAAATGGCAAGAGCAGTCCGGAAGGGGAGCATTGCCTGGTTTATTTCACTCATTCGTTCATGCACTTAGTCAATACTTATGAATGGTTACTATGTGACAGGTGTTTTTGCTGGCCGTGATGTGACAAAAAAACTAAAATGTAGTTCTGCCTTTTAAATAGGAAAATTTCAAATAATATCCAATATTTCCCAATCTTAGCTGGTACTGACATTTAGTATTAAATAATTTGGAATTAAAGTAATAGTGACACCCTTGTTAGAATTAATTCCAAGTCCAGGGCAAAAAAAGGGAGAGAAGATGGGTCCAGGAATCCTCTGTGCTCAGGACTGGGCAGGCTCTGGGCAGTTTCCTCTTTCTCAATATCTATCTATCTATCTCTCTATCTCTCTCTCTCTCTCTCCCACACACACACACACACCCATGTGGACACAGCAACTCCCCTAAACCCTGTTCTTGCCTCGTCTCTCCATGGAGAACTCCAAGTGCCATTTACCACTGGAAAGTATTTAAAATCTGAAAGGTGGCAGATCTGTTGTCAAAGGGAATTCAGGGTTTTTTTGAAAAGTTCTAGGGGAATACAGAATTTCATTATTTTCCCTCTGCAGTCTTTCACGTCATCCCTTTCTAGGCTCAATTTTCTCTGCATTTTGTGTTTTTCATAAAACAAAACATTTTCCCTTCACGGAAGCTACGCGTGACCTTCGTGCTGTTTATTGCCTCTCCGGCTGTATTAAACTTTCCAGCTCTGCGGTGGGAATTCTAAAGGACACAGGCCTCAAACCTGCCAACTTATCAATTTAGTGGGGTGAAAAAACAAACACCGAATGTGCCTCTCCCAAGCTGGAGATTGTGTTTGTAACTAACCTTGACTACAGGCCACATTGTTCGTTAAGAGAGACCTATTCTCTCAGTTTAGATCAACTGTCCTTTTCCTCTTTCCATCTTAGACCTCTCCAAGGCTCGCTTTTGTCCCCCCCCTCCCAGATGCAATTGTAAGCTCCCTTTCTCTCCAAGGACGCTGATATAATGTGTAAAAGCTAGCCATTGTAGCTCACAAGTCCACGGTCATGGTTTGGGCAGTGACCTTCCGTGTAATGAGGTTTTGCTGTCACTAGGGCCCCAAAGAAAATTATGAGGAGACCAAGAATATCCTTGGAAACATTTTAAATTCATATTGTGCCCTCTCCACAATCAATTTATTAGTTTCATTTCTTTGTTATTTTATAATGATTGGTGTTTAAAAAAAATATTTTGATGAAGTGAAAAATACCCTCTCGAGTTCTTCCTCTGTCCGTGTAGCACTGCTCTCAATTCCTGTGGATAGGGATGCTGGTTGTTTGGACCAGGGAATACAAAATTATTTGTGCACAAGTTACTCTAAAAAGGAAGCAGCCCTCTTCCCTCAACTGCCTGTGGTCCTGTGGGATTGTCACTCCCAGTGCCACAGGGTCACTAACGTGATTCAGGCTGAGCCATCCTAATGTGTCAAGTCAACTACAGTGTTTGGACCCACACAAGCAAGAGACTCAACTAGGACTGAGATTGTCCTGGGTTTCATAGGCTGAGACGAAAGAGAGCTGTTCGATTTTATCTCCGTTGGCTAGGCTGAAAGGAGCTGCTGAGAACCACTTTGTCTGACAAGTAGAAAAAAGAACAGCATGCAGAATAAAATGCAATGGGGACACAAACGATGACATGTGAGCTCTTGGCTCCAATGGGACGGAAAGGAGAACCACCCCCGAGCTATCCCAGTTAACCGATCCAATAATTTCTCTTTTTGCTTAATTTGCAATGTGTTGCGGTCACTACAACAGGAATTCCAATGAGTGCATGTAATAATGCAAATTTCTGCTGCTAATTTATAGGTTTTAGATTTTCATATAATACTGGACATTTATTCCTGTTTGAGAATATTTCTCCTTCTTCTCTTTGTAAATAGTTTCTTTATGGTCTTTGCCCATATTTGACAATTTTCTTTTTGTTTACAATAACTTCTTACATATTTACAGTACTACCTTAATATTGTTGTTGTTATATACTATGACTGTTGCAAATATTTTTTTCCCAGACTCATTTGTCTTTTAGCTTTGATCAAGTTTTCTTGGCAAACACACGATTTCCTTATGCAACATGCTTATAAAATCACTCCCTAATCCAGGATTTTTGTTTTTAATTCAGCAAAATAAAATTTAAAAATTAATAGCATTCTTCCGTACTGTGAATAGTCAGTCAGAAAAGGAAATAGAATATAAAGTTCCTTTTAAAATAGCAGCAAAACTATAAAGTAACTCTAGTTTAGCTTCAGAATGAATGCACATGTGTTTACAAAGAAAATCTTGAAGCAATCAGAGTACACAAAGAAACGTTTGATTAGGTGAAGAGATAGGCCATATTTGATGGAACAATGTAATGAACTTAGTACTGGTTAATATTAATCGAGCAGTTACAAAATGCTACATATTCTATAAAGGGCTTCCCACGTATTATTAATACATAAACCTCTTATTAACCCTAAATAGTTAATAGTTAATATGATCAAGAACATCAAAGTTCTTGGTGGAGTTGTAGGGTTCAAAGTCAGAGAGGTGGCCTCCCATAATGACTCTACAAAACTTCTCTCTACAAAAAAGTAAACTGGACGTGATGGCATGCTTCGGTAGTGCCAGCTATTTGGGAGGCAGAAATAGGAAGAAAATCAAATACAAAGGCAAGAGAGCAAGTCGCAGTGACCGATGGACTACACTGGGCTGTGCACTGGGAGGGCTTTATGTTGTGTTTGTTCTTAAGGTTCAAAGGTACAGAAAGAGCAACATGAAATCAAATAGAAATACAGACCTATGTCAACTTCTAGTATTTTTAATGCTTTTTTCTTTTTCTGGTCTAAGCTCCAAGAAAGGTTTTATTATTTGTATTTGTTATTCCTCTCCCTCAAAAGAACAGCCAATTAGCAAATGTGTTTCATGGATAAATGATTATTTCCCACTACGTTCAGCTACCAAGTTCATTTGATATGATATAAATGAAACTGTTTCCAGGTTTTTGTTTTATTTTGTCTTCCCTATTCTAGTCTGCCTTTTTTTTTCCACTCTGCCTTTTTTTATACCAATTGAAAACGGTTTAAATGATATCAGTTTTCTATAGGCCTTCTGACTTTCAGCTCACGTACTCACCAATTCACATTAATTCTACCTTCAAAACGTTTCTCAGACCCTTCACTTTCCATTTCCAGTGTCCCCAGTCTGCTTAACCACACTACCATCTTTCCCCTAGACAGATGGCATTGCTCATATCTCATATCCCATGCCCATTCTTACCTAGGAATCCATTCTAAGCCATTCTCCACACAAAAGAATAAATAAAATGGAACCATTCGTTCTAGCATGGTTGCTTTACGTTCTTTATCTTGCCTGCTCAACACTCTTAGGGAGATGTCTTGGCACTTAGATAAGTCAATTCCATTTTGCATCATCTGCTTGTGGCTGCTACTGGCCTATGTCTCTACCCTCACCTACCTCTCTTGATGGAGTTCCACACTGGATTCCTCTTGTTTCTGGATTATTCTGGGGTAGGGCCTTCAAATCTATTTTGCTTCTACTGGAAACTCTCTTGCCCTCCCCATCCTTGACCCCACGCTGCTTGCCACTTCCATAAAGCCCTGTTCACCTGGCTGCTGGTGAACCCCAGCCCAGTACTACAGATACCATTCATGTGGCCATCATCGTGAACGGCTTCCTCTAACTTGGGCAGAGAATAACCTCCACCATTAGACTCTGCTTCTCCATAACCTGTAGCTTTCTTTGAAATCTCACTTTGTCACCCTCGGCAGAGGTCTATGGCATCATAGCTCACAGCAATCTTAAACTCTTGGGCTTAGGCAATTCTTTAACCTTAGGCTCCCAAGTAGCTGGAGCTACAGGCGCCCACCACAACACCAGCTTTTTATTTTTTATTACAGTTTATAATTAAATACTTATAATATTTGTGTTGTTACTCTTTACTGTCCCTCTATACTAGATTGTAAACTCCCTGAAGGCAGGAACTGTGTTTGACTGCCCCACCCCTGCTGTGAGCAACATGCACCAAGCAGGTCCACCACTATTTCCTTAATAAATTATTAATATCTGACTAGTTATTTCATCCTTAATCTTCACTTTAAAAAGCCCCAGATATATCAGCATATTCTTCTACATGAACCTTAGGAAGTTTTAATTTTTGTTTTTAATTTCAGATTAATATATGGGTACAAACAATTAGGTTACGCACTTGCATTTGTTTGTAGTTGTGTCCCACACTTTTTTATTTTCTGTTTTATACTGTAAAATATCCTACTGAGTTCAACACCAGGCTAGGAACAGAGTGAGAACCTCTCTCTACAAAAAAGTAGCTGGACGTGATGGCATGCTTCGGTAGTGCCAGCTATTTGGGAGGCAGAAATAGGAAGATGGCTTGAACCTAAGTGTTCAAGCTACAGTGAGCTATGATAGCACCACTGAATGATATAGTACAGTACCACTATACTGTTTCAGGAAAAGAAAGAGAAAAACATCCTGGAACTTTGCGATATTCATGAACTATTTGGGAGAATTTGCTATCTTCACAGCATTAATTCTCTCAACATGTAACAAGAAATAATGGTGTTTCATATTTTATGTATGTAGCTTCTACACACTTGCTGTAAGGATTATTCCCACTTAATTTATACTTTTGGTTGCAATTGGGTGCTATAATTTTGGAGGGAAGAACTCTTTTACTTGTCTTTTTCTACTTTTAGAAGTATATGTCTTTCTTTTTTTCTTTTGCAGTTTTTGGCCAGGGCTGGATTTGAACCCACCACCTTTGGCATATGGGGCCAGTGCCCTACTCCTTTGAGCCATGGGTGCCACCCAAAAGAAGTATATATATTTCTAATATAGGAGATTACGGTACTTTATAGTTGTACATTTAAATTATTTGTTATCACTTTGTGGTACATTTTACTGAATTTTCTGTGGAGGTGATCATATGATCTAAAAAGAGAATTTTCCTTTTTGTTTTTAAGGCTTTTATTCCACTTCTATTTAATTTCAGTTATTATTTACATAATAATTTTAAATAATATTTAAGTGAGGTAACTTAATCATGTTTCTCAACCTAAAGGGAATTTTTTTTTTTTTCCAATTACTAGTCAGGAAAAGATTTGTAATCATGTCAAAAAAGAATTATCTTTATTTACAATGTTTTTGTGTAAAAGTGATATTAAGTTTTTTTGAATATATTTGAATTTCTGATACAATGAACTGTAAGAAATTTGACTAGGGAGTCAAAATTATGAGAGCTCAAATTTGAGCCCCTTCATGGGCAGTTGTTCAATCTTTTTTTTTTTTTTTAATTGTTGGGGATTCATTGAGGGTACAACAAACCAGGTTACACTGATTGCATTTGTTCGATAAAGTCCCTCTTACAATCGTGTTTTGCCCCCAAAGGTGTGGCACACACCAAGACCCCTCTCCCCTCGCTCCTTCCCTCTCACTGCTCTTCCTTTCCCCACCATCTTTGACAATGAATTGTCGCCTGTGACCAATTGGCTTTATATGGCCTATGATGCACGTTCCTGGGCTTATTGGACGTACTCGCATACACTGTTCCCTTCATAATGATTTTTCTCTGAATTTTCTACAATTCAGGAAGGGGCTATTCCTCTGGTGCTCATTTAGTAAATATGATGGTTGAAAAGAAAAAAGTACCATTAAGTCCCACATAGGGAGGGACCCTGGGGCTCATTACTAGCAGCTCTGGGATACCAAAGTACCATTTCAATTTGCTTTATCCTCTAAGCAGAATAAATATCTATCCCGAATTAAATATGAATGTTTTCATTAAAAATCAGTGACTTCGTTGTCTTTATGTTACTTTGTGCTAGGCGGCTCATGTAGGTTAAAGCCACCTCTTCAGAAAATCTTTTGGAGAGTTACAGCTCCTTGGTCCTTTGTGTGAAAGGAAGCTGAAACTCTTTTTGTTTCTCATTAGGAAAACGGTTTTGACTGTCTGTATGTACGTGCATGCATGCTTGCAAGAAAAAATGAACCAAGTCACAAGGAAACAGTATCCCCTTGTCTGTAGGTGGCTAAAGGAAGTCACAGAGGCACAGACACCAAACTGCTGCCTTTGTCTGGAGTCTGAGGACCCAGCCCTCTCTCCTTCCCATGCTCTGAAAATCTGGCTGGGTTCTCTTCATCTTCGGGCGTCTGTCACCCCAGCGGCCGCCACGAAATTATTCCTCACTTTCACAGAACTGATTTCTGTTCATGGAGCAGCTGGCGGGAACATTCCAAGGCCAGGGGCTCCCTGAGAAGCCGCCTGCTTCTCTCAGCTGTCAGGAGCTTTTAGAAATAACACCCTCCTCTGAGGAAGTCAGAACAGCAACAGGAAAATAAGTAAAACCTATTATAAAACACTTGTCCCCAAACTTGGGCCGGCGCGGGGTAGAGACCGATCCGCTGTGAAGGTTAACTCTATTGTCGCACTGTGTTCTATTTCACAGTTAATGGTGTTTTAATGTGTCTGTCACCGAGCCCCTTCATGCTCGCAGGTAGAGGCTTCACAAAGGAGAAAGAACCCGGCTTTCCCAGCCTCGCCGTAGCGTCTTATTTACCAGCTGCGCCCTGACCATTTCTTTGCCCTTCTAGAGAGACAGCAGGTCTGGCTCGTCCCTCTGCGCCCCCTGGCTCTGCCCTTCTCCCCTTCTTCCTCCTAATTTTGCAGAAGGCAAAGTTGGGACCCTCTCGGTGACTTTTAGATATCTCTCTGAAAAGCTCCCCAGATCAGACACCTGTATGAAAGAGGAAAGTGACTAAAACATGCCTGACCCTTCCGCCCCGGCCCTGCGCGGCTGTCCTTCCCTCGCGGGCGCCCCCAGCCGGCCCCGTCCGGTATCACCGCCGCCCTCTCCCTTCTGCCCAGCTCTTCCTCTGCCTACAGCTTTGTCTGTCTGTCCACAGGTCAGGTCACTCAGCGCGGCCGAGTCAGGGCTCTTGTCCCTGTTCCCCAAATCTTTTGAGAGAAATTGCAATTATTTTTTTTTTTATCCAAGAGCTGATTTTTTTTTTTTTTAATCTAGCTTCAAGTCTGAAAACCATCCAGGAATACAGCCATTGTGTTAAGTTGCCCAGGGCTGCTATCACAAATGGTGACAAAAGATGGGGACTTAAAACAGAAGTATATTTCCTCACAGTTCTCAAGGCTAAAGTCTGCTAGCCAGGCGGTGGCAGGGCTGTGGAGGCTCTAAGGGAGAATCGCTTCTGTGCCTCTCACTTAGCGTCCAGCGTCCTTGGAAATTCCTGGTATTCCTGGTCTGGTAGACTCACCACTTGTCTCCTTTGCCAGAAGGCATTCTCCTGTGTATCTCTCTCTCTCTCTCTCTCTCTCTACCTCTCTGCTTGTGAGCACACCCGTCATATCATATTAAAGACTCAGCCTATTCCAGTAAGATTTCATCTTGACTATTTCCACTTGCAATGCTATATTTTCTACTATGGTTACATTTTGTGACTATGGTTCCATCTTTCTGGCAGAAAGGTGAATTTTGGTGGATGCTGTCTGTGATGGTTAATTTTACATGTCAATGTGGCTAGACTATGGTGCCTAAGTATGTGGGCAAACATTATTCTGGACATTCCTGTGTGAGTGCTTGTGGATAAAATTAACTTTTAAATTAGTGGACTTGAACTAAAACAGATTGGGTGGGCCTCAGCCGATCAGCTGTAATTTTAGTAATATACAGACTGACCTCCCCTGAGCAAGAGGGAATTCTGCCAGCAGAAGGCAAAAGGTGGAACTTGAATGGCAACATCAGGTGTTCTTTGCCTGTACATTGTACAGATTTTGGACTAGCCAGCATTAGTTATCATCTAAGTCAGTTTCTTTTTGTTTTATTTATTATTTGAGATTCATTGAGGGTACAAACTTTAGGTTATACTGATTGCATTTGTTAGGTAAGGTCCCTCTTATAATTGTGTACTGCCCCCAAGAGGTGTGCCCTACACCATCACCCCCCCACCCCCGTGCTGCGTGGGCCTCCCCGCACCCGGCTCCCTCATTTCCCTACCCCCCACCTTGTATTAGATTGTCTATTGCCTTCATATTAGATATGAGTACTTTGGGTTCTTATTTCTCCCTTCTTGTCATGCTTTACTTAGAAGAATGGATTCCAACTCAATCCAGGTTAATACAAACAATGTAAAATCTCCTCTTTTTTAATGGCTGAATAGCATTCTATGGTTTACATATACCACATCTTATTAATCCAATCCTGGGTTGATGGGCCTTGAGGCTGTTTCCACATTATGGTGATTGTAAATTGAGCTGCAATAAACAGTCTAGTACAAACATCCTTATAACAAATGATTTTTTTTTTCTTCTGGGTAGGTGCCTAGTAATGGAATTGTAGTTTCTTAAAATAACTTTCTCCTTCTTTACATAGACACACATCCGATTGGTTCTGTATCTCTGAAGAACATGAACTAATACACTATCTAACCCAGTGCACCCATGTAGATGAAATGTGTAGGAGCTATTCCATGGAAAAATAAATTATATATGCTCACTAATGGAGAGATAGCCTTTGTACACTCAGATTTCTATAGATTATAGCAATGACATCTTCCTGCCTATCATTATTTCTAAATGGCTGGACGTTCCCTGGAATGCAAAGTCTAGCAGAGTCCGGGAGGTGAGGGCTATTTCTAGCATAACCTGTAGCAGAGGTTTTCAAAGTGTGGCCTTTAACACTCCTTGGGGGTCTCTGAGACCGTTTCCAGGAGTCCATGATTTCAAAATTCTGATGGAAATGATTCTAAGATATTATTTGTCTATTTCACTATGTTGATGTTTACATTGATGGTACAAAAGTAATGGCAGGTTAGACTGATGCAACTTCACATTGAACAATACAATGGCAGCAAATATTATTTCTTTACTACCATGTACTAATAGGGAAGTAAAAGTCACTTTTACTCAGAAAAGTCCTTGGCAAAGTAAGAATTATTAATTTTAGTTTCTTACGGTTTTGTGGCAAAATGGGAAGTTAACATGAAAAGTTTTTTTTCCATGTCAAAATGTGAAGATTATCTTGAAGGAAAGCACTTATGGGTTATTTGAGTTGTTAGCTGAACTAGCCAGTTTTTTTTTTTTAATAAAACACTATTTTTTACCTGAAGTAACTGACAAAGTCTAATTATTCAGACTACTTGAAGATGAACAAATGAGAGTATTATCCTGAAAAATAAAATGTAAATGTTCAAGAGAAAAATGAATTTTTGAAAACTTGCATCTCTCTTTGTGAGCTTAACAGTTTTCTTATTAGATTTGGGTGATATTAAATAGATGTGGTTTGGTTTTTACTGTATATGAAACATGCCAACATTTGGAAGATTTGACTTAGTGTACCAAAGCAAGATGGTAGAAAATCATGAATGGGTGAAAAATTAACTTAAGACAACATAATGGATTTTAATTTTTCATAAGTCTTAGATTTCACACACTTAGAAAAAACTATCACTTATCACAAAGTATTGGTACCCACATATCAAATGGGCTATGAAAATACTTCTCCCTTTTCTAACTACATGTCTAGGTAATGTCAGATTTTCTTCATATACATGAACCAAAGCAGTATATTATAACAGTCTGAATACAGAAGCAGATACAGAAGCATTCTGTTGAATGATACATTAAAGAGATTTGCAAAAATTATATAACAATGCTGTTTTTCTTACTAAATATTTTAAAATATAGGTATCAGCATCAAATATGCTATTAATTTTAACTCAGTAAATTTTATTTTATATAAAAATCTATGCTTTAAAATTCTCAGTCTTAAATTATAATTCACACACATACACACACACACACACACAAAAGCTCTTTAAGGAGGTCAATAATTTTTAAGAATGGGAATTTTGGTCCCAAGATGTGTTCTAGAACCTTTACTCTAGAAGATCAGGGTAGGAAATATGGATTTTACTGACAGCACAGTGAGAGGCCATTCAAAAATTTGAAATCGAAGATTGGTTTGGTTGGGACCAGATTCTTACTAGTAGAGATGTTAAGTCATGATACGATTCACTGTGTGTTTTGGTGACAGCATCAACAAGACTTGCAGATGAATTGCGTGGGGGTATAGGGGGTGGAAAGAGGGCATTCAAGTTCACTTTCATGTAGGGTTGTCAGATTTAGCATGTTAGGGTTCAACCAGAGAAGGAGACTCAGAGATGTATTGCCAAGCTTTGGCTTACTCAATTGTGGAGACTGGCTAGGAAAATCTAAAATCCACAGGACAGGCCATCAGCAAAATCTTGGCCCTTAGCAAAACCTAACCATCTACTTAACAGCTGGGATTTCTTCTTCTTCCAGAGAAACATCAGTTTGGTGTGCTTTTAAAGCCTTTTAAATAATTGAATCAGAACCTTCAAAATTGTCTGTAATATTCAGAAGACAGCTCACCGAGGATAATCTCCCTTAATTCAAGTCAACTGATTATAGACTTCAATCACATCTGCACAATACCTTCACAGCAATGTAAGACAAGTGTTGAGTAAGTGGGGACTAGTGTCTAGTCAAGCAATGTAAGATAAGTGCTGAGTAAGTGGGGACTAGTGTCTAGTCAAGTTGACAGCAAAAAGACTATCCCAGTCTAGCCCTTTTCAAACTGGCACCCATACACATCTGCTTAAACCATACTCAGTCTTCAAAAAAGATCATAATAAAGATATACTGAATGGTACATTCTACAACCGAAATGTTTTTAACCCTCCCCCAGAAGAGAATGCAATATACCTGGAGGATGTTTGCTCTTCTCCTTTGCTATCCTATAACTTAAATATTATAATATTAATTTACTTATTGAAATAAAGACAAAGAAAGGGGCTTCAAGAGGGATGGAGGAAAGCCTGCTAAATAAGGAAGTCTGGAGGGCCCATGGAAACCTGTGGGAACACTGAGATTCATTTAATTGGCCAAGCATGTCCTACACAAAATGCAGTTTCTATATTTGGACATTAGGGCGAACACTGTATACCGCAAAGGCTTCAAGTTCTGGTAAAATCAGTGGTAGATCAGCACTCGGCAATTTCACCAGAAAAGTAAAGAACGCAGGTAAGAGGCAACCAAGTTAATCAATGACAAATAGAAAAGGGCAAAGGTGCCCTGGAGACTCAGGGAGACCAAAGAGAAAGTTACACATTTCAAAGGGAAAAATTTGTGTCCCCTTTATCAGTGAGACAGACCCACTTCCACCTCTAGAAGTGCACTAGGCCAGGCTTTACTTCAACTCTCTTTGTTATTCTATAGCCTGTGTGAATTTACTTTTGCTTCCTATTCTCTGCCACCCACTTCCTGTTCTGCTTTCAGGCTGTACCCATTTTCCCTTTCTATTTGTGCCACAGCACCTGGGCAGAACTTGCTAGTTCTGCCAAGTATTGGAATGAGGTCAGCTAGGTTCAGGGCACTGTACCCTGTACCCCAATGATTATTATCGATGCATCTTATGTCAGATGATAAGGGGATAAGAGAGGGGAATAAAAAAAATAGTTGGCTAATATCTATGTAATATGTATCTATCTATCATATTCAATGATAAGGAAAGAATATTCATAATTAGTAAGGTCCTCACTTCTGCAAATGGTCATATGATCACAGCTGGTATTTATAACTATTTTCTTCTGCTACCCTCATCACATTCCCTTTCCCTAAGAACCTCAGATAATCATGGTTCTTTGCCTGGCAGGGTGACCCAAATATTAATTCCTGAGAGGTCTGAGTTGTTAGCAATCTCACTGGATTTGGGTTGTCATAGTTTTCAATTGACTTTCATTACAGGACTGGGTAGCAGTTAGAGATATCCTGAGGGCAGGGTTCCTTAGGGGAACCTGTCACCTTAAAGCCATACATTGGAGAGAGGTGTTACAGGGGGAAAGAATGAGTCAAGAACAGGAATGAGAAGTAGCCAAGAATGTGGGAGGATAATAAAATGTGTTTGATTGCTACGTGCCTTTTACTATTTTGAATTTCATGGCGTTTCGCAGAGAGAACCACGCCTTCTGCTGGTCTGCCATGCAAACAAATGTAGGTATCATAGTGGAACATTTTATGCTAAATGTATAAAGACATACTGAATGGTACATTCTACAACTGAAATGTCTTTAACCCTTCCCTAGAAGAGAATGCAATGTACCTGGAGGATGTTTGCAAATATTTATTCTTCTCTATTTCAAAGCAAGAAGAGTAAAATGAAGGCTTAGGAGGACTCATTCATTCCTGCATTCTCTCGGTCAGAGACAGTACATTCAGAAAAAAGTACGTGACGTTAATTTAGGTGCTGAAAATATAAAATTTCATAATACTTGTTTCTAAACCTCAAGTAGGCTCGGCGCCTGTGGCTCAGCAGTTTAAGGCGCCAGCCACGCACACCTAAGCTGGCGGGTTCGAATCCAGCCCGAGCCCGCCAAACAACAATGCCGGCTGCAACCAAAAAAAAAAAAATAGCCAGGCGTTGTGGTGGGCACCTGTAGTCCCAGCTACTTGGGAGGCGGAGGCAGGAGACTTGCTTGAGTCTAGGAATTGGAGGTTGCAGTGAGCTGTGATGCTATAGCATTCTATCCAGGGTGACAACTTGAGGCTCTGTCTCAAAAAAAAAAAAAAAAATTAGGCTTTCTAAACCTCAAGTAATTAGGAAGATTTTGATAAAAATGTAGAATTCAGCATTTGATTTCGGTGGAGCTCCAGAAGACTGAGGCATGCCAGAGAATCATAGGTTTGGATTTAAACATCTCATCACAGGGTTTAACGATACTCAGGGAATGTGAATTGGGAAGAATGAGGAAAATAAAATGGCTAGCTCAGTTAATTCCTGAGACATTGCAAACCAGTATTATTTCTCCTAGAATTAAGACACTTTTTATTGCCATTTTGCACTTTCCCAGTGAGGTTATGAACCAGCTGCCTGTAGACCAAAAATATTACTATCCAATTAATATTTTGGAAGCAATGACAGACTGTACTAACCTCCTGGCTCAGCAGTCTGTTCTGAGCGTTTGATCATACAGGAAGTGGGATAAACACAGGACCAGTCAGTTCATGGGGTCCTCACCACCAAGAGCAGAGGCCACTTACTGTAGTCTGTGAATCACAGAAGGCTGCAGCAGGGGAATTTGCATTTGAATTATGAATATTTAAACAGGCTTATTAAAACTGTGTCCACAGAGAGCAAATGCATTTGCTTTTAAAACAATTAAAAATATAAGGGGCAGGGTAGAACAGTCACTAAATGCATAAAATCCAAGAGTCAGAGGACGCAGACTGAGTCCCTAGCTTCAGCACTTCCCTGCTATGTCGAGTGGGGAAATGAATTTGACCTCTAGATGTTTTATCCAAGCTCTGATACCATGGTTTTCAAACGGTATACCGTAGCACTCAGGTGTGCTGTGAGAAGATCTTAAAGGCGCCTCTAAAATTTTTAAAGAGTGTTAATTAAATTATTTTCAAAAGTAGTTCGAAGCACGGTTAAGTACAATCTTTCTTTTTTACTTTTTTTTTTTTTTTTTGATCAACATAATTTAAGTGTGCCATGGAAGTTTAACTACAGGTTCAAGAGTGCTATGAGATAAAAGAGGTTGAAAACTACTGCCCTATACTTGGACCTTTCCTCACGCTTTAGTTAACCAACAATGCCAGCAGTGTGGTCACTGCAGATGGAATTTTGAGATTTCAACCCTGGCTGTGTCACCTCCTGTCTGTACATGCCACTTAGCTTCTCTGTGCCACAGTTTGCTGTTCTGTAAATGGGGAAAATACTGGTTGACTATGACAAGGGCTTGTTGTGAGAGTACATGAGTTCCTTCATAGTGCTGACCCTAAGCCTGCAGCACATTCTTTTCAAGTTCTTCATTGGTACTTTTCTTGCCTTTTAGATTTCAGACTCACTAAAGGCAAGATCTATGCATTTTTTTTTTTTATATATCTCTTATAACACTTGCCATTTTTTTTTTATTGTTGGGGATTCATTGAGGGTACAAAAAACCATGTTACACTGGTTGAATTTGTTGGGTAAAGTCCTTCTTACAATCGTGTTTTGCCCCCAAAAGGTGTGGCACCCACCAAGACCCCAAGACCCCACCCCCCTTACTCCTTCCCTCTCTCTGCTCTCCCCTTCCTTCACCCCCTTGCTTCTTAGGAAATTGCCTTTGAGCAATCTATA
>CAUYON010191655.1:0-93056 GCA_963573935.1 Arctocebus calabarensis
AAAACAAAAAAATGTTTACATTTGTCTAGCCGGGCGTGTGGCGGTGCCTGTAGTCCCAGCTACTGTGGAGACTGAGGCAAGGGAATCACCTAAGCCCAGGAGTTGGAGGTTGCTGTGAGCTATGTGATGCCACGGCACTCTGCCGAGGGAAATAAATTTAGCACTGTTATCCACCAAAAAAAAAAAAAAAAAAAAAAGGGCATGAGTGTGACAAGGCTGACTAACCTAAAACTTGCCAGACACCCAGAGCCTGGCCCTGGGTAGGGATTGGTTGTGAATGCTGTGATGAAGACAGACAGCAGCCGTGCCCTGGGCAAGACCAGGCCGGGGTTCCGAGACACCTAACTTGATCCCCACCAGCACCCTGCAAGGTCAAGTCTCTTAGGATCCTCATTTCTCAGAGAAGGGAGGCTGAGCCCAAGGAAGGGCTGGGCTCAGCATGGCGCCTAATGTCCACAGGTGGGTTATATGCAAGCTGCCGGAGGGCCAAGGAGGGATGCCGTGAGTGGCCCTGAATGGCCCAACGGCAGGCCTTCTGCAGGACCACCAGGAAGGAGAAGGGGTGCTCCACAGCCAAGCCCTACAAGGGACCCTGACCCAGGAGGAGAGGTTCGCAGGAGCAACCACAGGACATGGCAGCTGCTAATTCTGTCTCGTTGCAAGGGCCTCACTGGGGACCACTGGGGCCTGGCCAGTCGCCTGGCATCTACACCCCTGGGGGAGGGTGGAGAGGAGGGGAGCTAGCCAGCAGACCTGAGCGTCCTCTCAGCTGCTCACTCCCAAAGGGTCCTGACCAAACCCTAGGCAGCAGACGGCCTGGAACGCCAAGCAGTGGCCCAGGTGCTCCTTGGGCAGAAGTGGTCCCATCGGCTGACCTTCACTCTCACGTGCTTTCTCGTCCCAGAGCAGGAGGATGTCCACGATGTCACTGCTTCACTGAAGGGCACAGGGCTTCTGGTCACAGAGCCTGGCCTCTTGTAGGAAGAACAACTGGTTTCCTCAAAACTAAGCAATCTAATTCATTTTCTAAGTTACAGTATATTTATCTTTAAATCTTTTAAGTGGGCAATTACATTGAATAAAGTAGACACTTAAATGTAATACATTCAACATGGTATTGAGTACCCAACTGTATTAGATAAAAAGCATGGATTACTAAGTAGAAAAGGCAACTTTTAATGTGGAAAAATAGTTCCTTCCCTCAGCATTCTCCCATCCCAAAAAAGCCGCTGAGGAAAGCAGCTGTGCTACTCTCTACCGTAAAGGTCACAAGTTCCTAGAATGCCTCTGTGCTGGCCTCTGGCTTCCTTCCAACCTTTGCAGACTTGGCTGCCACTTGGACATGATGCTCATGAAATCTCAGTGTCAGAAGGAACTAAGACCATGTCCTACAGTCCCCGGCTCAGCAGATAACAAAAAGGAGCCTGAGAGAAACCGAGTCAAGTGCCCGCCTGTGCCCAGGGGGATCCAGGGCTGCTGCCATCAGAGCAAGGGCGTTCCCAGCACAGTCGTGTCAACGGCATGTAACGCAACATCTTGCGAGTGATTTCCTAAGCTAAATCCTGTATGAATTCTTCATTCATAGTAGGGGGGAGGGCAGACAGGCAGGAAGGGGCAGGACACCTCTGCCCACTGCATTTAGGTCAGGGAGATTTGAGACCATTTATAAGGTGTGACATAAATCACCGCATAAAATATATGAATCAAAGTGCTCTAAGAGCAGCCCCAGCTGCACATGTATGTCAGTTAGTCCGCTTTAAAACACGCACAGCAGTTATTTCACTGCGACACCGGCCCTGTGAACTCCACATGCCTCACACTGAAGGGAAAGTGAAACCTGAGGGGACAGAGGCAAGTCCGGCGACCGGAAAACCCTACCTTTCACTGGAAACACCGTACCCAGCACTGACAAATAAACCTCCACTTACATGCTAGACTACAGCAAATGGGGTTATCTCAACAGCCCTCCAGCCAAGAATGAGGAGGTCAGGTTAATACACAAAACGCAGGAGTGCCTGTGTGAAGGTTTGGGATCAAAGCCTGGCAAGGCAGCCAGCACCTGCAGGGCCAGAGCCCACATGGTCCCTGGAGACAGGTGCTGACCCTCCAACCACTGCTGGTCGGACAAGGAGCTGAGCAGAGCACCCAGGTCTCCGGACTCGGGGAAATGAACCTGGGCAGGGCCTGCCCACACACCAGGCTGACATGGGGACGCCCCAGAGCCGCATGCCACAGCCAGGGCTACGAGACCCAGCCTGGCCCTCACAGAAGCTGTGCTCAGACCCAGCATAAAAAGGAACACAAGAGAAAAAGACCAACATTTCACAGGAGTGTGAAAGGCCGTTATTCTAACAAGAAAATTTAAAAATTCTAAATTGCACAGGCTTACAACAGCCCCAAAATACACAAAATTGAAAACTGACAGAACTAAAAATAGAAAACAACAGCAATCCACAAATACAGCAGGGCTCGAAATATCATTCTCAGTAGCTGATGAGAAAACAGACAATACAATTGGTGAAGTCAACAGAAAATCCCAACACCGCGGTTTAACAAGCTTGATTAAACTGACAAATCTTCACAGCTGACTTATTCTCAAGTACACATAAAACATTTACAAAGCTGACTGCACAGTCAGCAATAAAGCAAAACTCGGAGCATTTGTTTTTGTTTGTTTTTTTTTAAGAGACAGAGTCTCACTTTATCACCTTTGGTAGAGTGCTGTGGCATCACAGCTCACAGCAACCTCCAATTCCTGGGCTTAGGCGATTCTCTTGCCTCAGCTTCCCACTGAGGACCACAGGAACCCACCACAACGCCTGGCTATGTTTTGTTGTTGTTGTTGTTGTTGTTACAGTTTGGCCGGGGCTGGGTTTGAACCCGCCACCCTTGGTATATGGGGCTGGCGCCTTACCCACTGAGCCACAGGCTCCACCCAACTCGGAGCACTTGTAAAAACTAAAATGATATCTATATTAATTCAGTGACCACTGGAATATTAAACTACAAATCAGTTACAAAATGTAAACAGAACACTAGGAAATTCACAAATCTCTGAAACTAAGAAATGCATTTTTAAATAAATAGACCATGGGTCCAAGAAAATTTTTTAAAAAATAGATTTTTTTAAACCAAATTATAATGGAAATGGCATTAAAAAGCTTGACCGAATCAGCCAAAGCCATTCATAGGTGGAAGTTTAAGCTTTTTAAGGGCATGATTACAGAAGAAAATCTAAAAAAAAAAAATTCAATAATCTAAATAATTATCTTAATCAGAAAAAACAAAACCCAGCAGAGTAAACGCAAAGAATAAAAGGAAATAACAGCAATAATAACAGAAATTTGTTCTTTCAAAATCCAATAGCGAGAATCAAGAAAGCCAAACATGGTTCTTTGAAAACATTAACACAGCCCTGACAAACCCCTTATGAGTCCAATGAAGGAAACAGTAAAAGAATAAATAATACCAGGAATTTAAAAAGGAGTGTCACTAAGGTCACAGACATTACAAAAATAATGAAAGGACATTTAAACAACTTTATATCAATATGTTTGAAAATTCAGATGAAAAAATCTCAAGAGAAACTAAACATACAAAAAAAATAAAAAATCTAAATAATACTATATTAGTTAAGGGTGTAATTTACAAGCTGTCCCACAAAGAGAACTTCGAGATAGATTCCATAGGAATTCTTAGAAATATTAAAAAAAAAAACAAAAAACATCAATCTTACATAAACTCTTTAAGAGAGTCAGACAGTGGTCAGCAAACTACAGCCCACAGGCCAAATACAATGTGTGGCCTGATTTTGTGTAATCTGCAAAGTAAGGTAAGTTTTTACATTTTTAATTAACTGCTAAAAGAAAGATAAAGAAGGAAAATGTGCAATAGAGATCTTACCTGGCCTGCAAAGCCTAAAGTATTTAGTATCCAACTTGCTAGAAAAAAACTCTGCCAATCCCCGGAATATTAAAACAGGACTATCATCACATTTTAAGAGGTTATCATAATCGTTTGTTGTTCTTGTTGAGGCAGAGTTCCACCCTATTCCCTGAGCAGAGTGCCGTGGCATCGTAGCTCCCTGCAACCTCAGACTCCGGGGGCTGTGGGCATCCTGCCGCCTCAGCTTCCGAGGCCGCTGGGATTACAGGCGCCTGCTGCTGAGCCCAGCTCGGTTTTTCCATTTTTTTAGGAGTCGGGGTCTCACTCTCGCTCAGACGAGACTCGAACTCCTGAGCTAAAGCAATCCTCCCGCCTGAGCCTCCCACAGTGCTGGGATTACAAGCGTGAGCCACTGCGCCCGGGGAGGTTATCATAATCTTATGATAACCTCGCAAACTATTTCAAGAAATGTTAAGGCTAGCTAAAGAAACGTAAGGTAAACATTCAAAAATCAATCAAGAAAATTTATCACATTAATTAAAGGGAGGAACCACATGATTAATGAGACAGAAAAAGTCTAATATATAGGTTAAACCGAAGTAGCACTTTTGTAGGTTAAAAAAGATCAAATATCTGCAATTTCACATGGTTCGACCATTCTAAGAACAGAAGAAAACTGTATCAAACTCAAAGATTATTTACACAAATCCTATAGCAAATTTTATACATAATGATGTAATAGTAAGACGATTCCCCGTGATATAGATGCCACTCTTAGCAAAGCTGTTCAACACCTGATTGATGGCCCCAGGCAGTGCAGCAAGGCAAGAAAGGCACAAAAGGCTTAAAAATTGGCAAAGAAAGGAAATATTCATCATCCACAGACAGTACACATTTAAAAACCCAAAAGACTTATAAAGACAGTAGTGAGCAAATTGTCCAAGGTATCTGCAGACAAGGTGACTATACCAAAATTAATTATATCTAAACATACAAAAATAAAATTTTATAAACAAAACAATATCTAACTCCCCCCAAAAAAGAGAAGTAAATCTAACAAAAGGAATAAGACTTCTGCACTGAAAACTACAAAACGTGATTGAAAACCATACCATACTTGTAGATTAGAGGACTCAACTTAAAATGATTTCATATGCAAATCAATATCCCAATGGGATCTCAGTGTTGAAATTAAAAAGCTAATTTTAAAATGTATATGGAAATGCAAAGGGCTAAGAAGCCCAAAGCATGCCATAAACAGTTTCTACAAAGCTGAAAGCCTCCAGATTGGCCAGGGCAGTGCGGCCCTGTGCACAGGTCAGCAAGCTGACACCCAGGAGCAGACCAGGCTGTGTAGGACTTAAGACGCAGTGGCACTGCACAGCAGAGAAGAAAAAAGGAACCTTTTAAATAATAGTGTTGGGGCAAGCAAATACCCAAAGGGAAAAAAGTAGCCCTCAATCCCTACCTCACACTATATTAAAAAAAAAATCGCAATGAATCACGGATCTAAATGAGTTATAAAACAATGAAACTTCTCAAAAACAACACGGATTATCTCCATAGCCTTCAAATAGGCATTAAAAAAAGTTAATACATTGGACTATGTCAAAATAAAGAACATCTATTCAATAAAAAAATACCGCTGAGGTGGCGCCTGGTACTCAAGGTGTAGGCGCCAGCCCCATCCATATACTGGAGGTGGCAGGTTCAAACCCAGCCCCGGCCCAAAAAAAAAGAACTGCAATTAAAAAAAAAAAAATACCACTGAGAAAGACAAAAAGCAGCCCCCAGACTAACAGAAAATAGCCACAGAAATAACCGATACAACAAGACTCCTCTCTAGTCTATGTAAACAGCCCCTACAAATTGCTGAGGAAAAGAAAGACAAACCAACTTATTAAATGAGCAGAAGACTTGAGTAGGCACTTTTCCACCAAAGAGGACATCTATTTGATCGATATACATGAAAATTACTCAACATGTTCAGTAATCTGGGAAATATAAATTAAACCACAAAAGCTAGAACGGAACAGAATTTCAGCACCTGTGATGGGAAGGAGACAGCACGTGCCATTCTCACGCTGCGACCGGAGAGTGGGCTGGGAGTCCCTGGGAAGAGCTGGTGGGCACATACGCTGCTCAGCAAAGGAGATGAACACTATGTAGACCAACTAGTACGCAGAAGAGTGCTATGTAGCACTATAGGTACCAATTTCAAACTAGAAATTACCCAAATGCCATCAACTGAGGAAGTCAATAATTTGTGATAGGCTTATACAGTGAAATACTGTGCACCCATGGAAACATGAAACCACTGGCCTAACAACAATGTCAGCAAATCTCACCAGCATACTGTCCCGTGAAAGATGCAGGCCAAACAAGGGAGTAGTAAATACTATACAATTCCATTATACCAAGTTCAAAACCAGGAAACACTGGTCTGAGGTGTGTCAGGAAGCTGACTCCCAGGAGGTGGGGCCGAGCGAGAGAGCCACGTCAGGGGCTCCTGCGCACTGGGTATCCCAGCTCTTCATCTGAATAGCAGTTACAGTGGGAATCCGTCCAGCTAAGCACCTATGGTGTGCACACTTCAGTAAATAGTTCACAGACAAACAGGAACTCTTGAGGACCACAATGTTTATACAACAATGCAAAAACTAAAAACAAACATCCACTATTAGTGATCCATTAAATTAATGACATGACATCTATGTACAACCATAAAGAAAGAAGAAAACTGTCTCAGTACAAGTTTAAACGTAAAAGCTGTTGCCCAAGTGCCCACAGTACACAACCACATTTAGCATTCACGATAGACAGTGAGCAGCGGACAGTATCTACAAATTTACTTCACAACGGTACTAACAGACTTGATTAAACTTGAGCAGACAGTACGGAGTTCCCACATCCCCTGCCAACAGCAACCTGCATTCCCCCCATTATTGCCACTAGTTGCAATTAAGGTGCCAATCCTAACAGATGATGATTAACTAAAATTAAGAAGTTAGGATTTCCTTAAGTTTTCCACACGTGTCTTTTTGCCACTACAAGCTCCCCTCCGGGAATTGTATGCTACATTGAAGTGTCATATTTTCTTATGCTCCCTGGGTTGTGACTGTTTTCCAGACTCTGTCTTTGATGACCTTGGTACGCTGGGGTACATTGTAAGCTGCGTCTCTCCTAGAACCTGCGGACGTTGTTCTCAGGGTTTGACTGGGCCTGGAGGTTACCGGGAGGAAGATCACAGAATGAAGTGCCGCTCTCATCATGCAAATTTATTTTCAAACTACTCACTGACTAGAATTAACACACCCCTAACTCCACTGAAGTGGTTTCCCTGAGCAGCCGGTTGCCACACGAACAGCAAGCCTCTGGAGACACAACCGTCAGGCACATGTGCAAAGATGCTTCAGCCCCAGGAGGGCCAGAGGCGCCCTCCACGCAGGACACACACACCCAGTGCTCAGCCCTGATGGACTCAGGGGACTGTCACACTGATGGATGCTCCAGTCACAGAAAACCCCACCAAAAGCCAATTATCTCTGCAGACTTTCCAGCAGGAAGAAATCAGAGCTGAGAGCAAACAGAATGTGGCCTAAATCCAGCAGGTGAGGAAATGCAGCACTGCCATCGGAGCCACATCCTGCAGCCATCAGAAACCAAGTCAGACGGCTGCTGCTGGGTTTGACATTCTGTGGTTCTTCTTTTCCTCTGAGCTCCCAAAACGCATCCAAAAATGAGGATGAATTACCAGCACATCCTTATACCCACCCAGAGCCAATTTCTGTTCCAAACATACGGCGACAGAGGAGACAGGCTGCACCCAAAGCAGCCCCTGGCTGTGCTTGACAGAGCTTTCCAGGAACAGAGCGAGCCCAACAGGACAACTGGCTTCAGCTGAGGGCTGCAGACTGGGCCCTGGTGGAATAAATGAGCAGACTGGACTCAGTCCAGGCTCAGCACAAGTTACAAATAACAAGAGAACAAGGAAGGGTGGCTTGTTTTTGTACACTGCTATCTCTTGAGGGAGAAGAAAGAAAAGGAAAAGGCGGGGGGCTGGGGACATGGGACTGAGCTCCTCTGGTCTGGAATCCAAAGGCCAGGCCATGCAGAAGGGTGTTCCAGGGTGCCACAGCCAGGACAACCTGCCCAGGAGCAGGTGAGGCTCAGCCTCAGGCCAGGTGCCAAGGCTGCTCCATAGAGAAGAAGGGCCAAGAAAGAGGAAAGGGACAACTCAGCTCCTGCACCTGACTGGCAGGTCCATGTACCAGCCGGAGCTATTCTATCTCGGTCCCACAGCACACTGCCCGAGACCTCCTGGGATTATCCACAGATGCCCAGGGCTGGTGTGGGAGGTCCGTGCGGCCACCTCACCACTGCCTCCCCTGCACCTGACGCGTGGCCCTCTCCTGTCACCTGTCTGACTCTGTCAGCAGCTTCAATCCCTTTTACTTTTCCCAACTCTGCAGCAGCTTAACGAACCCTGTGACTCTCACAGTGACCCTTGCCCAACACCCCAACTGGTGCAAACCTCACGTGGCATCTATTAACTGATGCACACACTGAATAAAACAAGCTGCATTCTAAGCCCAAAGTTTAGCACTGCCTAACCCAGCTCCCAGCCTGCCCATCTCCTAAAGGAAACTTGTCAAGACAAAGGAAGACCACAGTGGGGTTTAGAGCACTTACCCGGGTCCTCTGTCAGCGCAGCATCAGGCTGAGTCCTCTGTCAGCCCAGCTGCTCAGAGCTGCCTCCGCTCCCTTCCAGCCGTCAAGTGGCCTTGCTCCTACTGACCCCGGTACCCGCAGTGACGCAGAGACAGACACCTCCTCTCACAAACAGCCCTCAGGGACACTGCTATCTACATCCAGATTTAGAAAAGAGTCACCTCCCTAGACTCAGATTCTTGGGCTCCCCAGGTCAAGGACCACACCAGTAAGAACGTCTGCGCCCACAGCCCACAGCCCTCAGCCCCAAGTGGCTCCTCTCCAGGGCAGCCCCCTGTCTAGCTGTCCTGATGCTGAGGGTCTTGTCAGGGAAGGCCAACAGGATGTGACTCCCGTAAAGTCACACATCAGTCCCCGTCATTCAGGAAACTGGACTCACAGCCATTTACCTGGTAGCTGTAGCACCATTATCTTTAGTGGGAGTCCGAAACACCCCCCCCCCCGCCCACCATCATCATAACCACTATTCCCATCAATGACTTGATTTTCAATATACAAAAAGTACCAGACACGACAAAAAAATAAAATTCCTCATCTCTCTAGTTTGTAGCTAAACATCCCCCCCAAAATCTCTGCTTTCCTTGTCACCAGTTTCCCCTTTCACCTTCTCAAATTTTCTAAAATATCTTTTTATCAACTACTACTTAAGAAAGAAAAAATTAAGCCTGCCTTCCTCCTTTCCCCTGATTCTATCAGTGAGACCAAAACAAAGCAACTCCAGGAAGCCCGCATGAAAGAGACCCAGTGTGAAGGTGCCTTCCCTGGGGGAGTCTGCAGTCACACCCCAAGTGTGAGACCAGGACAGGGAGACAGGGCAGCAAGAACCAGCCAATCACAGCCCACATAAACGTGAAGTGAGCCGCATCGAGAATTCGGCCTGATGCTGTCCAATACCAAGGAGAAGAGCCTGCACTGAACGACTTGCTCCCCAGACGCAGACAGGCCAGAGGTGCTCAGGCAGCCTCTAGAAACTTTGTGCTGAGAACAGTCTCTGTGGCTTTCTCTAAAACTCTGACAGCATTTCACAAGTCCTCCTGAACCAACATGTCACTGAGAAATACAGCTGTATAATAAAAAAAGTTCAATTTCTACAAAAGATTTCCTAGGAAAACTCATACATATACATTTTTAAAAAGCATGAGAACTAATCAAAACCCAGAGCCTTTACCTCTTACGATGCAACGTATTCTCTTGGCCCTAAGCACCTGCTATGGTCTGAATATTGGTGTTCACCCCCCCCCAAAAAAATCCAGGTGTTTGGACCTAATACCTAATGTGATGGTAGGAAGGAAGAGGTGGGCCTTTGGAAAGTTGTGAAGTCATGGGGACTCCATCCTCACGAGCAGGGCCCTGATAAACGAGGTGCCCGGGAGCTCCTTTGCCCCTTCCACCCCGTGAGGACGCTCACTGGAGCCTCTGTGGTTCATAAATTATCTGGTCTAAGGTACTGTGCCATCGAGGCCTGAATGAGCTAGGATGGTACCTCAATAGCCAAATTACGGGAGCCACCGTCCAAAAAATGGCATAAGAGTTTAAAGTTAAAAAATAAAAAACTGCCACTAATCACAAAACTTTCATGAAGCACTCTGAAGACAACAGCCTAACAAACAAATTCCAACAGCTGAGGTGAATATTGAATCAAAGAGCTAATCTGAGCCTTATGAGAATGTATAAAAGAAAAATTCCCCAGTTAGCGAACATCAAGGCAATTAAAACAAATTTGCCTAATTCTTTACATATGTTGTTTCAAACAGAACAAAAAGAAACAGATTTAGGTCATCTACACATTTTATTTTTAAAAAAATCATTTTTAAATAAGCTTTACTACTACCTTTCAAAAGTACACAGTAGTAGTAAAAGTTAAAAAATGGCTGTAACATTGAACACAAATTTTCTAGGGAAAAATCCTCAAAGTTCTAAATCCGAGTCTCAGTCTCAAGTCCTCCAGCGCTGAGTCTGGGTCACATCTGGTTACAAGCACGTTGGGTGGAGCCGGAGGGGAGGGGAACCAGGGAAATGAGGTCACTGTGGGCGCCAGCATGGTGACCCCTGCTAAGGGACACACAACCACTCAAGCTCTCCAGGTGTCACCACTAAAGACCAGATACATGCTCCTTTATCCCCAAATTACCAGTGCTTAACTCCATGATAAACAGAATTCATCTTTTCTATTTTTATTTGCTTTTCCTAGGAAAAAGGAGAGGAGGAGAATCAAACATGGAAATAATGAAGGAAAAGTCCCTTTGGTCGCCACACACAACATCCTAGTGTCACACTGACTAGTGACTATTGCTGTTAGCAACAACATCCTGGATATGCCTTCAAGTTTAGTTAGTTTGCCTCATTTGATTTGTGTCTTAATCATTCCAATTTTCCTAAAAGCATCCATTTTTACTCTGCTCTCATAAACCAATCAAGGGAAAGGCCCGTAAGAGGCAGCAGAACGGCCAGCTGCAGTACACCTGTAACCCTAGCAGTGTGGGAGGTGAAGGTGGGCAGATTGCTTGAACCAATTCGAAACCAGCCTGAGCAAGAGTGAAACCCCGTCTCTAGAAAAACCAGGTGTTGTGGTGGGCACCTGTAGTCCCAACTCCTCGGGAGACTAACCTAAGAGAATCACTTGAGCCCAAGAGTTTGAAGTTGCTCTGAGAGCAATTACACCATGGCACTCAACCTCAGGGCAACTGAGTGAGACTCTGTCTCCAAAAAAAAAAAAAAAAAAAAGCTGTAAAATGAAAAGCCTCCTCCATAATCTCCCACTCAACCTGCTCAGCAGTCACCCCGTCAGTTCCCTCTATTATAGCATTCTAAGGATTGGCATAGAGAGCTCAGAGGAAGTTGCAGGCAGTGCAAAAGCCAAAAAATCCCTGAAAGCAAAACCCAGGCCAGTAGAAATCAACGGTAGCACAAGCCTGCTCTGCAGGAGAGGGCATGCAGCTTGGGGAGTGGACCTGTGAAGGGGGCCCGCAATCCTGTCCCCAGCTCAGGTGTCCTTTCTGGGAGACAGTCTCCCCTGGCCTCATAGCCCTTCTGGGCACTTCCATGCCCTGCCCATCCCTTCACAGGGCACACACCGCATGGTACCACGGTGGCCTGCTCCTGGCCCAGAGCTCCATGCAAGTGGGTAGACTCAATTCCTGCAAGGTGCCCAGCACTCCACCTGCACAGGGCAGAGGGCCAATTCTAGTGCCAAACTGGCCTCTGATTCACTGTCTGACCTCCGTCTAAGCACTGGATGGCAGAAACACTGACTTCCACATCCACAGAGCAGAAATAGTGGTGTGTTCTAGCTCACGTCACAGAGTTATCACACAGCCTAGTGAAGCAACTGCAAGGCACAATTCAGAACAAACTTGCTATTCATTTTCGTCTTTTAAAAGCACAGCAGGGTTGACTTGGAACAAACAAGTCATCAATCTTGGTTTATTATTCCAAGTCTTAAGCATCTATGGTCCAAGAGAGCCAGATCTTCCACAAGAGCAGTTCCCCGCACACCGCTCGGGTCTGGAGGAGGCTGCACCTGCCCACGTGCGACCTGCCCCCATCGCCTCAATCACTGCCTGTCTGTCCCACAGCCAAGCTGTGCTCAATGGCTTCTAATGATTCCCGTCCTGAGTTTTCCATGTCAAATACATACCGGGAGTTCATTCTTAAATTTCAATATCATTAATCATCCAACATTCAGCATCTCAGAACTCAGAAATTTGCATTTCTACAATGGTGGCTTTGAAAAAGGACACAAATGCAAATGTTCCACAAACTGTATAAGAATTTTCAGAGAATTACCAAAACAAACCATCAATGCACCATTGACAGTGAATTTTCTGAGCTCTTCATAACGACTGAGTACTCATGATTTTTAAAAGACAAAACACAATTTAAGGATTAAAAAAAAAGTAGGTTGAAAAATAAGTCCTTATGTCTACATGATTTCCAGAACAAACCTTGACTGATTAGATCCCAGATAATGCTGGCATGGAGAATCCAGGCTGGCGGCAACCTGAGAGCTGTAGAAGCTCTGTGCGGGTGGCTGGGAGAAGGCCTGGAAGGACACACACCTCAAACAGGCAGCAGTGCCAGGGAGCAGACACATGTCCCTCTGCACCCCTCCGAGAGGTAGAGCCCAGCACTACACAGGGGCCCAAAGCGTGTCCCACTCCAACACCAGTCCGGGCAACTGAAGCGCCTCTGCTGTCCCACAGAACGTCAGCAGCTGATACAGAACCCTCCACCCACCCACGCCCTCGGGGCTGGGTCTTGCTGCCTCCCACCCAGAACCAGCAAGGCTGCCAGTCAGTAGGACCATGAATTTCTCCCCCAGCTGTTGCCAGTGGCTCCCAGTCTTCTGATGGGCACAAGCTCAGGCCCTGTCTCCTTGCCTGAGCTCCAGGACGCCGGCCAGCCTGCTACACCTGCTGCCTGCGCCATCACTGCCCCCACCCCCAACTCTGCCCATGTTCGTTCTCGGTCAGTGGCCCAGCTCTCACCTCCTGTCCAGGGCCCGGTCAGGGTCTGTGACTCACTGGCCACTAGAGCTCAGAACTGACATCTTTAAGTTAATCGCAGATCCACAAAATTCATTTTCTCCCTATACATCCTTGCGATAGTCCTGAAACACTCAACCAGTGCAGAACATGATTTAAATGCCATAAAAATGTTTATGACATAATTTCTATATTAAAAGGCAACAACTTTGGTGGCCACGTGGTTGAACTAAACAGATTCAAGAACAAATGAAGGGAGAACAGAGTACTAATACTGAAGAAAGCCCAGACCCTCTTGGGGAGAAAGCCTTCTCCTGGGGCGTTACACCCCGAACGCTCTGACCATGATGTCGTCGTTCACACGGACTAACTTTTAGCTGCTCTCACGTGGACTGGGCATTTGAGAATGAACAGAGTCTGAAGAAATCATAGAATAGCCCAATTAAAACAATGATCTTAAAGTAGACAAGTTTCCCTCAAAATAGTTATTTTGTTTTTAACTAAACAATCCACGTCTCTCACCAAGACTGGAAGAGAGAGGCTGTTCGGACTCCCCGGGACTGGCCAGCTCACCCAGTTTTCTATTAAGAGCAACATCTGGGGGATCACAGATGCAAATCTACCTCGAGATGGATTGAGATGGGCTGCTTGAGATTGACGGTGTTTTTCCACACAACTCTCTCCAGGCTGGAACGTTCCAGAAAGTAAGGTAAGCTGCAGTGCAGGGACAGGACAGTGTGAAATGGGCAGCCGAAGGACCATGTCTGGTTTTCCTGCCGGCCAGCCAAGTTAGCAGCTTCCTGGGCGCACGTTCACCACAAGAAAAGACCAGGAGAGTCTGCTACGGGCAAGGAAGGACAGGGAGAGGAGCTGCTGCCTGTCCGCACCCCCTTGCCAGCAGAGGCTCTGCACCCTAATAAATTTCCCTGACCTGTTTGGGCACAGCAGCCAGCTCTGCAGAGCCCTTTGATGGCAGAGCCCCTCAGCCGCCTCAGCACGGGTCTTCCCCACTGCGCGCACTGCCGGGCATTACTCAGAGCAATAAACCCGACAGTTAAGCACAGACGTCAGAGCCGGCCCGGCACTGGCCAAGTTCAGGAACGGCAATAAAATCACCGTGCGTGCTGCACCCACACCAAAGTCTGAAAGTGAAACAGGAGAGGGGAAAATGAGACAACGGAAATAAAACGGTCACTTTATCGTCGGAGCAAAGCCAAATTATACCAAAAATGTGACAGAGGGGACTCAAGGGCAGCTGGACCCATACGCTGTGCCAGGACAGAGGGGACACCGTGGGCACCTCAGGAGCAGGCGCACCGGTGGGCACACCTGGCAGGCTTGGCCAGCAGAGAGGCCCCACGGGGTCAGGGAAGGAGGCCAGGCCTTGGACAGGGGGTTAAGTGACACCAGCAATGTCCCTGCAAAGCTGTGCCGCACGGCTCGGCTTGTCTCCTTGGCTCAAGAAAGAAACAATGGCCCCCTACCCTTGCTGGGATGTGTCTAGAAACATCCCGTCTGAGACAGCAAACTGAGACCACAGTATTAATTATTTCTCTTCCTCCTCCAAATCTACTAAGACGGTGATATGTAAATAAAATTGTGAAAGTGTTTGCAGCATCGCTTGACAGCGCTAAGCAGGTGCATCAACTGATGAAACGTGGAGAAATTTTCCAGAAATTATAAATCTGATGGGCCTGAGCTGATAAGGCAGTGCTCTCCAGTGGAGCCCCAGACATGGCCCGTGCTGCTGCCTGCCCACCTGGCTCCTGGGGGGTCTGCAGGGGGCAGTGGGAGCACCCAGCAAGCTGCAGGCCCCAAGCAAACAACCCCAACAATAGACGTCCGCCCAGACGGGAGAAGGGCAAGGGCTCTGGCCTCCGCCCACTCCAGTTGGGTTCGTCCTTCTTCACAGTCTCAGACCACCGGAGACGCATGACCTGACACAGTCACCAAAGCAAATGCCAACAGCAAGGTTCACAAAGCCTCCACGAGGAGAAAACACCAACCAGTTCCCTACTGTTGACAGTACAGAGATTAGCCTTAAGGAAAACAGTCTGAAAAAGGTAACATTAAGTGGATGAAGAGATATTTGTTAGCCAGAGGAAAGCGAGGGCAGAAATAGTTTATGAAATGAAATAAGCTTTTGCATAAACATTAAACAAAAAGAAACGGACTTTGCTTATTTATTTATTTTTTAAAATGGAGTCTCACTGTGCCACACAGAATACAGCATAACGGCCTCAGCCCAGCTCGCAGCAGCCTCAAACTCCTGGGCTCAAGCATCCTCCTGCCTCGGCCTCCCCAGCAGCTAGGACTACAGACATGCAGCACACTTGGCCAAGCTTTTAATTTTTTCTGGAGATGGGGTCTTGCTATGTCACCCCAGCTGGTCTCAAACTCCTGGGCTCAAGTGATGGCCCCACCTTAGCCTCCCAAAGTGTTGGGATGACAGGTGTAATCCCAGATGACCAGACCCAGAGACTGTACCAGCCAAACAGACCTAATCTATAAAAAGAAATCACTAATTTTTAAGCACAGAAATAAATAATCAAATATATAAAGTGAAAAATAGTTAATAAGGTAAAAAGAAGATAACAAAACTATAATCACAACAGAAAAATTTACTCTTCCAGGAAATTGAGCAGACAAAAAACAGTAAAGCATATAGATTTAAATAACTCAATTGAGTTTGTACATATAAATCATGCAAGGAAAGTATACACTCCTATATATAAATATATAAAATATATATGAGAGAACTTTTAATACAGTACTGATATGTATGCAGAGACTTCTTCAGACCAAGAATAACAGTAAGAATATATTTCCTCTTCAAATGCCTAGCTGTGTACAAAATCTGATGTCTGTACCAGGTCATACAAAAATATGCAACTGAATTTAAGATACCAATATAAAACAAACAATTTTCCCCCAGCATGATGACAAAATTTAAATACAATCTACCCAGCACTGGTGGGTGTGAATGAAGGAAAACATGCGGCTGGCTCAGTAACTAGCAACCTCAGCTGAGCAGGCTCTGGGGACCTGACAGTGAACCTGAGGGGGGGGGTGTAGCTAATCACTTACCCCTAAGACAGGTAGCGCACCTGATCGCTGACCCTGAGATGGGGAGTGCACCTGACCCCTGACCCTGAGACGGGGAGCACACCTGACCCCTGACCCCGAGACGGGGAGCGCACCTGATCACTGACCCCTGACCCCTGAGACAGGGAGCGCACCTAACCCCTGACCCCTAACTCTGAGACGGGGAGTAAATTAGACTTATACACGTACAAACAACAAAAGATGCTCGTAAAACATTAAAATGGACAAAACATAAACACAGCACCCTATGCATAGAATTGCACTCTCCTAAAATGTTCACACACATCACACTGTATGTCTATGTGCAGGGCACAAACACGGCCATCCCACTCGCGACCCTGAGCAAGAGGGAGAACTGGACACCATTCTGTCTGCTCAACGCAAGTGCTCAATTTGCTCCTAAATGATCATAAACCATTTCCTTGTATCAATCAATGAACAAATAACTTAAATCAATAAACCCTTCATATCTAAATGAAACCAGGACTCATGCCCTTTAAGCTTTCAGACAAAGGCAACCCTGCCAAAGGGAAGGTATGTGTGAAATTTTCTGGGCCATCCCAAAGGGAGTGACCCAGAGACTAAGCCTCTGCCTCTTCTTAAGGAGCCAGAACAGCAGAGACTTGGGTGCTTCAAGCACCCTCTCATGTGGAGTCAGGACAGAGCTGAAATGTAAGTGCCCCTAGTGGCCACAACACAGTGCGAGTGGCAGGAGACCAGGCCACATGTGGAGGGGTGCTGCAGGTGCCCCACACCCACTACGCAGGACACGGCCAGGATTCTTAAGGTTTTATTACAGTGGAAGCACAGTGACTTTTCAGG
Organism: Arctocebus calabarensis; assembly: GCA_963573935.1. Taxonomy (NCBI): domain Eukaryota; kingdom Metazoa; phylum Chordata; class Mammalia; order Primates; family Lorisidae; genus Arctocebus; species Arctocebus calabarensis. The sequence continues at coordinate 17,028 of CAUYON010191655.1, forward strand.
CCCCAAAGCAGTGATTTTCAAATGTATGACATGAACATCGCATTAATTAAATTATTTTCAAAAGAAGTTCAAAGCACAGTTAAGTATATTCTTTATTTCACTCTTTTTTTTTTGACCAACGTAATTTAAGTGTGCCATGGAAGTTTAACTACAGGTTCAAGTGTGCCACGAGATAAGAGAGGCTGAAACGCATGGGCACAGAGCATGAGTCCTACAGCGTGTGCACACAACACACTTCTGAGGCTCGGAGCCAGACAAGCTGACTCCATCCCATTCGGCCACCACTCCCAGCTCTGCCACCTTAGACAGTCACTTCTTCCCTCTCGGTCCGAGATTATGTGGGGCTGCTGTGAAGACTAAGTGCTTGTAAAATGTTAGCATAGCACCTAATAAAAAGCACTCGAACACCAGGAGCTGCTCCCGTGGCCAGCACCTACCAATGGGACGGACGCTTCCTCCCAGACTCAGGTCAGGGCCCAGTCACGGGGTGCTCCCACCCTGCGAACACCCCACAATAAAAAGCACAAAAGGTAAGCAATTAACTCTCCAAACCACAAGTGGACCTTTAAAGATCACCCTGGCTCAAAATCACCTGACCGTTCATGTCGGCCTGCAAACTGGGGCCAAAGACTTCACCCCAAATCCTCCGGGGCTCTGTCACTTCTTCTTTCACCGAGATCAAGAACAAACAACCTACTGCGTGCTTGGTGACGTCAAATACAAATGGTGAGCACTACCAAGAAAAAGGGAATCTTAAGATCCGGAAAGCAAGCTGCAATCTCTCCCTTCTGTAAAAGAAAGCCCGGCTGTCTGCCCAGAGAGGAAGGGCCAGGCCTTACCTGGGTGGCTTTGGGAGCTCATTGCTAGCAGTGTCGTCTCCGGGAAGCAATTCAAAATGGCTCAAAATTTCCACGTAAACAATAGCTCCAAAGAGCACCAAGCTTCCACCAACACATGCAAGTACAGAAATGGGGCAGGCTGGATCACAACCGGTCAACTCTGAGTCCTACTGGGAAGGTCTTCAGAACCAAGTAATCCAAACGGAAAGCAGAGGTCTCCAACTGGCTTCCAAAGGATGCACCTGCACGGTTAGAAGCAGAAGAGAGACCAGTTATGATGTGAAAGCCGTTACCTGGAGAGCAGTTATCTAAGTAAGGTAGCAATGATTTAATATTTCACTCATTTTTACCAGGGGTCAATAAAACAATTCACATGGAATCATTTCTACTAATACAAACCAGTTAGGATTGTTGTCAGTAAACCACAAAAATGTGTAAAAATTTATACAGAGAGCTCAACTTCACCCTGCTGACATGCTGGGGTGTGTTGGGGGCTGTCCCATGTTGTAAGGTACCACCCACCAGATGCCAGTAGCACTCACCCCAACCCCTAGTCACAACCAAAAATGTCTCCAGAGAATGGCCAATATCCCCTGGGCGCCCAAATCACCCCTGGTTGAAAATCTCTGATCTACAGGCACCATTCCTTCCCCTTTCAGGAGATTTCCCATCATTAGGCTTTGGGGAGGAAGCAGCAATTTTAACACGATTTTTTAAATGACATTATCTTGAGACACAGACATGAAAGAAAATATTAAAAGAAAAACCATCAGGAGGCTAAGGCAAGAGAATCACCTACGCCCAAGAGCTGGAGGCTGCTGTGAGCTGTGTGTTGCCACGGCACTCTACCAAGGGTGACAAAGTGAGACTGTCTCTACAAAAAAAAAAGAAAAACCGTGTTCAGCACATGCCCAGCACACGCAGGTCACCTGTGCACTCTCAGACCAACACAGTCCACAGGCACATCTGAACATGCAGAGGCCTTACCGTTACACCTCCAGCACCTTCCACCTTCGTTACTACTGTTTTCTCAGGGTTCCTCTCACTGCCCGATTGTGGGAGTAAGACTTGCTCATCACAGGAGCATGTTTAGAAAGGCCCAGGTGACGCCGTCACCCAGAGTCACGCCCATGGCAGCATCTGAGTCAGCCCTGCCGTGGGTTCCTGCTGCCCCTGCCCATGCTAACTGCTCTCGGACAGTGGTCCAAACCATCCTCCTTGCCCTGCCACAGCCAGGTATTTCCCAGTGTCATTGACACCCGGCAAGCATCATTCTGAAGGCCTGTTTCTATTCCCTGAGTGACAGCTGACCACCCATCGCCACTTCAGGAGGTCCAGACAAGCCCCTGCTCCCAAGCCAAGGGTGGGACAGAAGAGCTGAGCTCACCGGGCTCCCTCCCCAGGAGCCCCACGGGGACGAGGCCCAGAACCCTGCCACGGAGACTCCCTGAGCCAGCCCAGCCAAGGGCCTTCAGAGGCTTTTGTGCTCATCCCCTCAACAGTGAGATGAATTCCTCTTCTTGATCAAATTAGTCTAGAATCTTTTTTTCCCTGTTGCTTATAACCAAAGAACCTGAGCCGATTCATCATGTAAAGGGTCACCCCTAAGACTGGCCGTTTAGGTGGTTTCCAGTTTGACGTTACTATTTACAACTCCGGGAGTGGTATCTCTATGGCAAATGATCCTATCTGGTTATTTCCTCAGGAAGCACAGTGACTTATTTATCTTCAAGTTCAGAATTTTTATTCTTCTTCTGGTCAGCAACGTCCTGTCTTGGTGGGAACCAAGCCCAGATGGCTCCGTGTCCTTCCCCCAAACACCTGGCTAGGTGTAAAGTCCCAGGTCACAACGTCCTTTCACAATCTTTAGATGCTGTGCCTCCCTCTCAGCACTGCAGAGAATTCTCAGTCCACCTTAACTACGGTTCCTTCCCAGGTAAATGATGTTGTTGATCATTTTCTTGTGCCTGGTTCTACCAGCATTTTTTTCTTTAACCTTGAAATTCAAAAATGTTGTCAGAGATGTGTAAGTAAGAGTCTGTTAATTTTGCTCAAAACATGACCTTTTCAATACATACAGGTCTCCACTCTGCTCAGGAAAAGCTCTTCGATTCCATCTTTGACTGTAATTTTGTCGCACTCATTCGGGCTGCCTGGAGGTTCCTGTGCCCATGGATGGAACGGTCAGATCCCGCCTCTCTCACTGTGGACACACCTGCTGTTTACTCTGCTCTCCCACGCAGCATGGAGAGTATGCTCTCCATAGTACAGCTGCTACTTTCCACAACACTAGTTTTATTCTTTACGGCTTCTGATACAGGTTTTAATTAAGACTTAAACTCTTTGTTCTTAACCAACCTTTCCCTTTCCACGAGGCCCCCGGCAGACCTCACCCCAGCCCCCACCTTCTGCCCTCTGTGTAGTAAAATCTTTTGAAAATCTTCTTGAAAAAAGTATTTCTGATTTAGAATGTGAGTCATTTTCAGAGGAGTGATCGTCTGCATTTCAGGATGCTTCCCTCGTCCCCACATTCTGCAGTGCCTTTCTGACAGGCCCCTCAGTTTATTTATCTGTCTGTTTATCCTCAAGTAAGAATAGCAAGTTCAGGCCTGAACTCTGCCAGGAGGCTGGGTGTGCCCTGCCCATACTCTCCTGCGGTGAGATGCATCCCTCCAAGTTTGCTCCGGCCCCCTGCCCTGCTGGGGTCCAGCCACACGAGATGGCTAGCGGGATCCACAGACAGAGACAGCGCTCCTCCTAACCCACATTTAACACTGGGGTCTCCACCCCAGCACAGACTGCATTTTCTACAAAAACCTCACACGCTACACAGAGCTTATAAACAAATGAAGTGGGGCAGACTATTCTAAACTATGCAATTTCATAACCAGGGCACTACAGAAATCAATAACTCCAAGAAAAACACTACCATGGTTTTTAAAATCACATTATATTTCGAATAAATAACAAGTCCAGTAAATGTAGAATTGTACCTTTCACAAAGAAGGTGACAAGAGTTTGACGGAGGAGGGCAAGACTACCGAAGCTTCTAAGTGACAGAGTCGGGGATAAGGAACCTAACACAACCAGCCTTCTGAACCCCCGGCTGAAAGGCAGAGGGCGTCAGCCTGGGTAAAAAAGCAAGACCCACTCTGCTGAGTGCACAGCTGAGCCCTGTGAGGTGGGACTAAGGCGGCTGGAGAGCGTTACAATGTAGAAACGACTTTGTGCTCCCAACAAACGATTCACTTCAAGTTGTACTTAAAATAAACAAATTGATTAAAAGTAAAGATGGAAAAAGATATGTCACGCAAACTCTATTCAAAAGAAAGCTGTAATGGTTATATTAGCGTGAAACAAAGTAAATTTTAAAGGAGTATCAGCAGAGACACAGGCAGCCAGTTCACAGTGACAGAGGCCAGCTCAGCAAGCTGGCACGACAGTCGACAGTCGTAGATAACGACCCACCTGGTGACACAGCTTCACGCCTGAAGCAGAAGGTAATAAAAAGGTGAGGAGAAGTAGACAAATCTACAATTACAGTTGGAATGTTCAACACCCTGCCCTCAAGTAATTGTTAGAACAAGTAGACAGAAAATTAGTAAGAAGAGAGAGAACTTGAACACTACCACCCAACTTGGCCGAAATGACATTTATAGAACACGCTGTGAACAGCAGCAGAATATACACTCTCCACATTCTTTTCTAACACAGAGAACATTTAACAGGATAGTACATCTTTGGAGCCATGACAGAAATCTCAATAAATTTAAAAATAAATTTAAAGGACTCCAATCAAGTCATACAAAGTATGTTTTCCCTGAGTAAAAAGAAATTAAGTTAGAAATCAGTAAGAAAAATATCTGCAAAACTCCAAATGCTTACAAGTTAAATAATATACTTTAAAGGTCAAAGAAGAAATTTAACACAGAAATTAGAAAGTATTTTGAAATGAGTGAGGATGAAAATACAATGTATCAAAAGCCACAGGGCTTGGAAGGAAATCTGTAGCACCAGACACCTACATTGGAAAAGAAGACCTCAATTCAATGACCTCAGGTTTCACCTTATGAAACAAGAAAAAGAACAAATTAAGCTCAGCATAAGCAAAAAAAAAAATCAATGAAGTAGAACAGAAAACAAAAATCGATGAAACTGAAAGCTGATACTCTGAAACAATAAAATCAATAAACTACTGGCCAGATTCAGCAAGAATAGAAAAAGGAATAAATTAACAGTGTCAAGAATGAGAGAATTAACTGTAGACCACAAGAATATTAATGAACAGGGAACAGTATCAACTTTATGCCAATAAATTAGACAACCTGAAACAAGCAAATGCTTGTTTGAAAGGCCAAACTCCTGCAGCTCGCTCAGGAGGAAGCACAGGAGGGCAGAGCCATCCCGGGGACACTGGCCCTGGGAAGGGTGTGTCCAGCAGTGACGTGAAACTTCCCTTCTTTTCTTCTGTATTTATTAAACAGAATTCACTCCTAGGAGGAGCCTTCACGTGTCTGTTGTTCTACTCTGTCAATCCTGACCGACGTCACCACGGACGCAGGGACTCGGTGCTGTCAGCCCAATACAGCTTATTCACAACTCGGGTCCTTAGCTGCTCTTTTAGGTCAGATCCTATGTTTGTCTGACAAGCCTCCACCCTGTGACTGTTCCCTTCTTTTTGTTTTTTGGTTTGGAGTACTTGCTTTCTTTCTGGTTCTACAAGACGTCCCTGTCACAGTCCCAGAGCACTCACTCAATCGCTTCTCCAAGGACGCCTCTGTCCCTTCCTTGCGGGCCTTCCTTGCAGGACCATGCTCAGACCCCAGGACGGTGGGTGTGCAGGATGTCAGGGCACAGGCCCTACCCTGGAGGTCCAGCTCAACACAAATTCTTATTTCTGAATGATTTTAGCAGCCATAAATTTAGCACTGACAGCTCAGATTTCAACACCAGGAAGCCTATTTTAGTCACCCTATTCCTTATTTTTAACTTACTTCCCCAAGAGTGAGAAACCTGGTTCCATTATCTACAATAGATTATTTCTTTGCTGGCTTGTAGCACATGGATGTAGCAGCTCCAGAGCTGCTCGCCCTACATGACAAGGCTCCGTCTACATGAGACTACTTCTGAACTCAGCCTCAAAACACCCTGTCAAGGCACCGTCTTCCCCCCAGTTACTCAGGCGAGTCTCAGCACCATCAGCTCCACCCATCAGCACTCGGTGAGTCTCAGCGCCATCGGTTCCACACTGTGACAGAGCTGCCATCACTGGTCAGCATTCAGGGAGTCTCAACACTATCAGTTACACCTGGTGCCAGAGCTGCCATCACCCGTCAGCACCTGTGCTTCATCTTGGGTTCCCACACATCCCGTTTGGCTTTAACTGATAAATATAAATACTCTAAGTGGAAAAAATGTGTTCATATTGATATTTCAACTTTAAATTTAAGATTTTATAGAATTTCGATGTAATTTTCTCTTGTTTAAAACTGTAAGTTTTTGCATGAGGAAAATCTAATGCACAGAGTGAAGAGAGCGGGTGACAGGCCGCAGCACACCTAGACGGCGGGTGACAGCCCTGCAGCACACCTAGACGGTGGGTGACAGCCCCGCAGCACACCTAGACAGCGGGTGACAGGCCCACAGCCCTGCAGCACACCTTCGTGCCACTCTCGCGTCATCTGTCTCTTATATATACTCAAGTGCCCCAAATTTTACTGCCCCACCCTGAAAACAGGCACAGCTGTGTCGCTCTATTAAATGTGCGTCTTTCTTCTACATGTGCCGCCAAGCTCATGAGACGTACCCCTGCATAATGCATCTGTAATCTGGTTCTGTTACAAACAAGAGGCCTCTCAGACTACCGTTAGAGGCAGGGGCCCATTACTGAGTGGGAGAGTGAGGGTGGGGTCTGGGAGAGGCCAAGATGACAGCGTCAACCCAACCTAGTCGAGGACCCACCCCAGGGTGGGGCTCAGGCCACAGAGGAGTGCTGGGAACACATTCCCTTCCAGTTGGTCACATTCTCAGGCTCCGGGGCTCCCTTTTAGCCAGAAATGGCCATTCCCTGGAGCATCTGGTAAAGCCTGCTCAGACCCAGGGGCACCAGGGCCCACAGCCTCCTGAGAGAGCCAGTGGGAGCTGGGGGTTAGAGAAGCAAACGGCCAGGAGAACCTGGAAAATAGGCGGCTAGAAACAAGAAGGCTAAGAAACCACACCCAGAATTGCTGGGCAGGACTGTCTGTGACCCTCTGTCCAGAAGTAGATTAGACTCTGCATGAGGACTGAGAGCTCAGGTTCCAGGGTGCAGGTGCTGGACCCCAGGTGCCTCTGCTCATGGTTGAGGGCAGCGGAAATGGACTCTAGATAATCCAGGCCAGCACACCTCCTCCGAGGAGACTGGACAGTTGGAAAACCAGCTGGAGGTAACTAGAGGCAAGAAGCAAAGGACGGTACCCTCAGAGCACTCTGTCCAAGGTTCACACTGTAAGGAGAGCACCTCTGACGGCCTGCACTGAGTGTCCAGGCCAGGGACGAAACGTGGCTGGCAGCCTAAACAGTGGGTCCAATAGGAAAGGTGGTGACTCCCTGAAAGCAAGCTGAAGTGCTGTCAGCAGAGAAGGCAAGAGGACTAGGCAAAGGCCAGACACAGCCCAAGGGAACCTGGAGACCCCAGCTGGGCTAAAAATGGGCTCCCCAAAAGCCAGAGACAGGACAACTGAGTCTCCCCCTTGCCCCGGCCTCCAGCTGCAGGACACCCAGCTGCTGGGCTCCCACAGTTTGCTTGTCTCCCAGCTTCTCTGACTGCTGTCTGCCTCCTATGCTTGAAAGTCCCCAGGCTTGGGAAGAAGCACTGGACCAGGAGCTAAGATACTGAGCCCTCCCTGGCTCCGGGATCAGCACAGCAGCTGCTCACCGCGGACCAGCCTCCTGCTATCTCTGGCAATGCTGCTCCCCATCAGAGTCGATAAGTGCCCCAACCCTCCCTCTGGGACACCGCACCCACGCGTCCAAGGGCCCCCTCCCAGGGAGGGTGACCTGGCCACCCTGGCACCCCACTGCTGAAACCTCCATTTCTTGTCCTTCTAAGCTCTTTTCTTTCTCCGATACTTTACCATATGATGACATTACACAGCTGTCTATTTTTTGGTTATCCACCGGTCCCTGCCCCTGCCTGGAACGCAACCTCGGGCCATGTCCGAAGCACAGAGCACACGGTAGGCAACCGACAAAAATGCAAATTGAATTAACTTGCAAAACCCCATCCTAAATCCACCTCAGAAACCACTACAAAAGAGCTGAGCGGTTGAAAGCAAATGGCAAAAGAAACCGTTCTCTGCTTTTTGGAGGTTATAAGAAAGAAGTTTTAACGATCTAATATCCGAGACCCCAGAAATTCATAAGTTCATGTGACTTCAAGCCTCACAATCCCCAAGGCCTTACACAGCCTACAGAGGGCTGTAAAGAAAAATTAAAGTCACATATAACTCACAGAACATTTTTAACCTTCAGAATATCTACTTAAAAATAAAGATTTCACATACCTTCAAGAAGATTGTGAAACAGGAGAGAAAATTAACCAATTTCACACCTGAAAAACGGAAACCCTACCCAAAGAAAGCAACCTTACTCTGGAGCGTCCCTACCCCAGAGCGTCCCTACCTCGGAGCGTCCCTACCTTACCCTGGAGGGTCCCTACCCTACCCCAGAGCGTCCCTAGTTCAGAGCATCCCTACCTTACCCCAGAGCGTCCCTACCTCCAAGCGTCCCTACCTTACCCTGGAGCGTCCCTACCTCGGAGCATCCCTACCTTACCCCAGAGCGTCCCTACCTCAGAGCATCCCTACCTTACCCTGGAGCGTCCCTACCTCCGAGCGTCCCTACCTCCAAGCGTCCCTACCTTACCCTGGAGGGTCCCTACCCTACCCCAGAGCGTCCCTAGCTCAGAGCATCCCTACCTTACCCCAGAGCATCCCTACCTCCAAGCGTCCCTACCTTACCCTGGAGCGTCCCTAGCTCAGAGCATCCCTACCCTGGAGCGGCCCTACCCAGAAGTGGCGCAGCCCTGCCTTACCCCAGAGCGTCCCTACCCTGGAGTGTCCCTATCCAGAGCGTCCCTACCTCAGAGCAGCGCTGCCTCAGTGCCACAGGTGAGCGGGGCCTCCCCCAACCAGTAGTAAGAGGTGGGGCCCGCAAGTGACCCCACAATACCCAGGACACCAGGATAGGTCTGAACCTTCCTGACCCCCTACCAGGAGTGAGGCTTATGGGGGGCGGCCGCTCTGGCGCCTTAGGGGCAGGGCCTGCGAGCGACCCCGACCCACAATATGAATCCACAGCCCCCTTGATTTGGTTTCTTCTGTCTTGCTATAAATGTCTAAGGACACTTTTGATAACCAGATTAGATGACTAATCTAAAGAAAGTGTTTCTTAGAACACATGGAAAGCACATGGTACTAAAATTTTAAGAATTATAGTTTAAAGTTTCTGAAACCTCTTCACCAAGGACGTTTGAAATTTGTATCTGTGCATCTCCAACTAAAGTATAAACTTTTGATAAATAACAAATGCTCAACATCTGACAAATGCTCAACATCAAACTCAACTGCTTTCATGATTGTATTTTTTCCTAAAGCTACCACATAAATTACAAGTCCACATTTGGGCAGTCGGCCGAGGAATACGTGACCCTGACCAGCACTGTTAGGAGACAGGCTTGGTCACCCGAACTGGGCTGTCTGTGACAGGCACGTATTTTAAAGACATCTCTTTCTTTATTTTTATTCCTACTCTACACAGAATAAATGAAACTAAATGCGTCACTACAGCTTAAGCGTGGGCTAATATTTCCTTCACCAAACATTTTGAATCTAAGATTACCTGTGGCTCTTCCCTCCTGCAGCTTGGAAAGTCTGAAATTTTAGTTGACTTAGTTTCATGGAATACGCCAAAGAGCATTGTCTTAGAAGCTATATAAATCCTCAAAAGAACATTCTGTCTTAGAAGCCATATAAATCCTCAAGAGGACATTCTTTTTAAAATCTTACTAAGCTAACACCAAGAAACACAGCAGAGCAAGGGGCACGTCTGACCCGCAGATTACCCCCCCCCCAACCTGGCCCTCTGGCCAGCGCCCAGAACCTGCGCTGTCCCCCAGCCGGGCCTCAGGAGAAGGACGGGCAAGCCACAAACTGGTCCACACGCACCCAAACCACACACAGGCCGAGCAGCAAGTGCAAACCGTCTGCTGCTGCACCAGGGGACGAGGTCGGTCGGGCTGCTGCTCTGCCCAATGCCACTCAGCACTGAACTTGAGATCCCAGTCAGGGCAATAAAGCAAGAAGAAAAATGAACAGCAAGAAGATTGAAGGAAAATGTCACCTTCACACATGATACACTATATCCACACACAAAAACACAGTAACTACAAAAATTCCTAGGAAAACTTAACAAGATCACTGGGTACATGGTGGACGTACCAAAATCAAAATCTATTGTATTTACATATGCCAGCAACAAACAGAAAATAAGCTTTGGAAAAAAGGATAACATTTATAACAACATCTAGTATTAGCAAATATTCAAGGCTAAACCCATCAAAAGAGATATAGGAACTTTATAAAGAAAATTTTAAACAATTTAAAATTAAAGATCTCAAAAAATGGAGAAATGTAATATGGCCATGGATTAGAAGACCCAATACAGCTAAGATGGATATCTGTGTTCCCCAAAATTAATTAGTAGTTGATGCAGTCTCAATCAAAAATCCTAGGAGAATTTTTTTAAAAGTTCCCAAGTTAATTTTACAGTTATGAAAGAGCAGACAACCCAGAATAGCGATCCTAAGGAGAAGTGAGCCTGGGGGACTCAGACCACCTTTCACGATTCATCATGATTGAGATGCAAGACTAGAAAAGCCAGTCAAGAGCAGGGCACGCTACCCTGGGACCCACACAGAGCCCGCCAGCCGTCTGGTTACAGCAGAGGTCACACACGAGTGAATGGGAAGGGGGTGTACTGCACTGCACGGTGCTTGGTCATCAGCTACGTCATGCCAAGAGGAAAGAGCGTGACCCGTCTGAGCATGAGCGGGGCCAGACCAAGATGCTGCAGGTAAAGCAGCCTGGCCTGCAGACACCAGGGGAAGGGAACACCAGCTACACTGGGAAGGGAGTGATTGGACTGCGCAGAAATTCAGAACCCTGATTGATTAAAAGACACAGTAGAAGGGTGCAGAGGCAACTCACGAAGCACGAGAACCTGCTACACGTACACCCCACATATAAATAATTTCTACAAATCATTAAGAAAAGGCAGACAACTGCATTAAAAAAATAGGCAAAAGATATGAGTGGGTACTTTACAAAGCAGGATTCCGACAGGGTCAATCACCACAAAACAGGTGTTTAGCGTCTGTGGTCACAGGGAAATGCAAATTAAAACCATACCTGTACATTACTCAAATGGCTGAAATGTAAAAGCAAGGAACTAAGTGCTGGCAAGGATGTGAACAACTGGAGGCCTTACACTGACGCGTGACAGTGTGTGACACAGCCCTGCGGAGCACCCTCGATGCTACCTGTACAGCTGAAAAAACACTGCCCCAGCGATGTCCTCAGGTGTAGCCCTGAAAGAAAGGCAGGATTTGCTCCCCAGAGTCATTGACAAGAAAGACACAGCAGCATTATCTGTGACAGCCAAACACTAACACTGTCCCAGGCGCCGTCAGGAGTCGCGGGGATAAACAGCAAGCGGGTGTATCTCAGAGCACTGCACAACAACAACCAGGCAGCCCTGCTGGCGGCATGGGGACGGGCCAGGAGTCACTGTGCAGGAGCAGACACGACAGTGCGCTGACATGCAGCTCCATGCGCACAGAACCCGAGTGGTAAAGCTCCTCTGTGGAGTGGTCAGGCTCCCCCGGGAGCGTGCGGGGCGGCGGGGGAGGTTCTAGGGCGGGGGAGGCTGGTGCACCTCCTTCCTGACCTGCGGGGAGACCAGCGAGGACACTGTGCCGTCGGAATGCTCTGGGCTATGAGACGTCCTACGTACAGCAACTCCAAACTGGGGGTGAGGATCCATCCCTCGAAGACCACCGTGCACCAAGAAAGACCCCGAACAGGAGCACCCTCACACTGAGCCGTTCAGCTTGCAGATTTCACCAAGGTCCGCAGCCAATGGGTAGGTATTTTATAGCTCTTCTACTGTCCTGTCACAACTGGTTGTGAGTGAGACACATGTCCCACACCACTGCTCTTGAAGAAACCTCATGAACAGGACAGCCATGAGGATGCGAACGCAGGGTGCCCAAAGAGACCCCAAGTCAGGTTTGGCAGACAGAAAAAAAATAATGAAACAATTTTTCATTTGAATACTTAATGATTTTAATTTAGGCATTTGAAATTTAAATAAATTGTCATCTTTAGTAGACAAACTGCTGCGATGTCACTTATCTGACCCTATGACAGGCAGGCTTTTCGGTAAGTGTTTCTCATGGTCAACATCCTCAGGCAGCTGTGTTGTAAAGACTGTCTCTATGATAGGTGGTCACACAGGAGACTGCCGATGTTTCTTCCCCATCAGTTGTTGGGACAAATTTATATTTTACTTTCATGATAGACTCTGTACTTGAAAGCAATAAAATTCCACTTCACTGTGTTCTAACAGGAATAAAATAGGAAACTTTCACAAAATCCACAAACTTAATCTGAATAACGCCAAAGAGGGCTCTGCCAAGCAAAGGGCCCTGATTCTGTGGCTTGATTTCTCCCCCCATTCTGAAACTCTAGAGGCTGGACATGGAGGAGAGAGAGGAAAGGAGGCGTGGCAGCAAAGCCCGGGGCCGCAGGACACACAGACACACACATGCACAGGCCAGGGAGTCAGGCCCAGCGTGCAGCAGGGGGACACGCAGACATGCGCATGCACTCACGGGGACAGTTGACCATACGAAGGAAAACACGCCCCAGCTCTGCAGGTCCCTCTGGCAGAGGCCTGTGTCTGTCTGCTGCAGCTCTACACATGTGTGAGAGGTGACAAATATCCACATTCCAGCTGTGATCTCTACAAACCAAAAAACACATATAACCTTCTTGGTAAAACAAACTCTTCAGATGAAGGGTCCACATAAAACACTTGTTTCCTGTAGCTGTGAAATAAAAGAATTTTAGAGAAAAAGTCTCAGACCAGCAGGCAGGAGGCCCAGGAACATGACTTCTGGAGAACAGGACTCAGTGGGTTGATACCAGACTTTCACTCCTCAATAGGTTCTTGGTCCCAGTGATTTGAAGAATGATTCTGCACACCACAGATCAGCGGTGAGACAGAATTTATTTACAGAATAGAATACAGAAGCACCAGAGCTCCTGGCAGAGACAGGAAACCCAAGTTGGGAGAGAGAAGCACGTGCTCGCTCTGTCTGCCTGTATTCTTTTCCCAGCCAGCTCGTGGAGCTGGGGTGCGGGGTGGTGGGGTGTGGACCTGCTGCCTCTGCTTGGTGATGTTGGTGGGGTGGCAGCGAGCAGCAGAACCAGCGGGTTGGAGGGTGGGCAGGGGGGCCCATGTCCTAGGCCTGGGAATGAAAGGGATTGTAGTCATTCGAGACTCAGATGTGACCCAGACATGACCCAGACACGTTAAATGTAACTACCAAGAGCCAGACATGTCCCAGACACTGTTGTTCCAGACATGACCCAGACACGTCCCAGACACGCTAAATGTAACTACCAAGGGCCAGACATGTCCTAGACACTGTTGTTCCAGACATGACCCAGACACGTCCCAGACACGCTAAATGTAACTACCAAGGGCCAGACATGTCCCAGACACTGTTGTTCCAGACATGACCCAGACACGTCCCAGACACGCTAAATGTAACTACCAAGGGCCAGACATGTCCCAGACACTGTTGTTCCAGACATGACCCAGACATGTCCCAGACAGATGTCCCAGACACCATAAATGTAACTACCGAGGGCCCCATGCAACTATATATGCCCCTGGACAAAGAGTCTAGACACAGGCAGGCAGGCAGAGAGCACTTCTCTTTCCCAACTTGGGTTTTCTCTCTCTCTGCCAGGAGCTCTGGCACTTCTGTATTCTTTTCTGTAAATAAAGCCAGTCTTACCACTGATCTGTGGTCCATGGATTCATTCTCTGAATCACTAAGACCAAGAACCTACTGAAGAACGAAATTCCGGTATTGGAGTCACTTAACGTCACACTGTCACGGACCTGCTGGGGACAACAACAGCCTGGGGGCTCATAGGCTGTTGGCTGCAAATATTCTAACCCCCCCAAAAAAAATCCAAAATCAGAACAACTTCTGGCCCCAGTAGCTATAAGGCACATACCTCCCTGGGGTGGCACACTGACTTTCCAGAGTATAAAGGGATTCCGAGACAGTTCCAGATGGTTTCAGAACCACTCCACCTGTCGTCCTGGATGTCAGAGTGAGGGCCACGAAGCCGGCAAGGACACAGGGACTCAACTGCCAGGAATTCAAGGGACAGCGAAAGGGCAAATGAGCACCCAGAACTGAGTGGTGTGCCGGTCCTCACACCTGCCTCATAGCACTCACTCTGCTGCTGTGACACCGAGGTGGCCTCACCAAGGTGCAGAACAGCTCCTTCCTGAAAAGAGGCCGGACTGCCAGAAGCAGGCAAATAAAAACTGGAGCACCTGGAGACCCACCTGCCCCAGTGGGGCAGGGAGCACAGGAGGTACAGGCTGTCCTGTCCTCACACAGGCACTCACTCCACTGGCTGTCCCCACCGTCCTCTCCTTTCCTATCCTGCCCAGGCAGGGGGCCTGGCATGTCTGCAGAGGGACTGTGGCTGCTGGAGAGGACCCTCTTCCCTCAACACCGAACTCTCTGGTGTTGGAGCAGCAAGTGTGCTGTTTCCTAGCATCCCTATCCACAGGCCACAGCACTAGTCACTCCATGTTTCTTCCAGACACTGCTCCAAACTATCACCGTGGCCCCAGCAGCAGACTCTGCCCAGCATGCAGTCCAGTGGGCTGGTGTGGCCCAGGCATGCCCAGGGTCAGAGTCCCTACCTGGTGAGACGCACTAAGCCTACTCCCTGAAACAGGAGAAGCCGCTCAGAGGCCACCAAGGACTCAGCCTGCACTAGTGGGCCACCTGCAGGCTGTGCAAGAAGTGTATGTGGGCTCGGCGCCCAGATCGTAGTGGTTACGGTGCCAGACACATACACTGAGGCTGGTGGGCTCGAACCCCGCCCGGGACAGTTAACAATGCCAACTGCAACAAAAAATAGCCAGATGTTGTGGTGGGCACCTGTAGTCCCAGCTACTTGGGAGGCTGAGGCAAGAGAAAGGTGTAAGCCCAAGTGTTTGAGGTTGCTGTGAGCTGTGATGCCACAGCACGCTACCAAAGGTGACACAGTGAGACTGTCTCAAAAAAAAAAAAGGTGTGCGTGAATTCCCTGACAAGACAGGCCTGTGGAAGACTGCTAGGGGAAAGTCAGACAGATGCCAACAATGGCATTCGGGAGAAGGCCTGGGCGTAGGGAGAGGTGGGGCTAGATGGCACACAGGACCCAACAGAGCACCTAGTGGGTCGAGGGCCTCCTGGACCCTCAACCAGCAGCACCAACACCGGACAGGACCCTGTCATGTCACCAGGCCCACACTGCAGGTCCCAACAAATGCACATCTGCCTGGCACTCTTGCTGGCCGTGGCAGCCCAGCAGTCATGGGCTCCCAGACACAGCCACATGGACTGTGACATCTGCACACGATTCCCACTGCTCGGCAGTTTCCTAGGGGGTGTGAGTGGACCTCAGGGTTTCCTTTACATTTCTACTTTCTAACCTAATTTTGTTTACAAGGAGCATTTTTATTTCAAAGTAAAAAGCAAAGCTGCTAAAAAGCAATAAATAAAAACTGCTGCAGATGACCAAGAAACGGATCCAGTCTGCATCCATTTTGGTGAACACCCGGGACAGTGCCTCTCTCCCCTGGGCTCACATGCAGCACCTCGGAAGCCACGCTGCTGGACAGCACATCCTGCCTCTTTCAGCAGACCTGGGACTGCTTCTGTCCAGGAGAAGGGACAGAACTGTAGCCACTCGTGCACAGAAACAATAAAACCAAGAACTTAAAGGAGGGAGGGTGATGCAGGCGCAAGAAGGGAAATGACACAGGTGACCTGCGGTGGCACACGCCACAGAAACTTCCTCCTCCCACCTGATGGGCAGAGACAGAGGGCTTCACACCCATCAGCTCTATTCCTTTCCTTTCTCTAAATACACAAACTGCAGCCTGATTGGCTACAGAGTTTGGACAGAGAGAAGCACATCTCAACGGCCAGGCCCTCTGCTCCTCTGTGTCCTGGGACTGCAGTTAGGGTGAGTGCATCCTGTCCATGCCCACGGGGCTCCCAGGTAAAGACGCATGTCAAAAACTACGTGACCTCTAACCACGGGCCACCCCAATCCAGACAGAGAAGCTAAAAGTCAAAAGACTGTGCTGAGGAAACACAAAGCTCTGGGAATGTCTCCACTGAACAGACCCCTGACCCACTGGACGCGGGCTGGGGTCTGTCCCGTAAGGTGGCGGGAGCAGGGGCAGAATGTGAGAAGACCGTCACGTGGCTGTCGGCACAGAGGTCTCTGGCCTCCCAGCCCCAGGTTTAAGTGTGGCCGTGACCTTTCAGAGAGCAATAGATGGTGCAGAGCGGAGCCTGCACGGTGGGCTCCTGGAGATCAGGACTCTGCCTAGTGCTAGCTGGGCTCCTGGTCAGAGGGATGGTGTTCCCAAGGCCTCACAGCACCTGAAGGGGCTGAGCAGAAGAGCTGAGCCACCACCGTCGACTCAGTTTCAGATCTTCTCTTTACAGCTAAGCTCTACATCACGCTGCATCTGTATCAGAATTATTTTAAACTCTTAGTATAAATTACAATTAACTAAATCATTCAAGGTGAATTGACAACAGGGGCCTAATTCCTGCTGACAGCTGTCATTAAGAACAACTGCTGTAACCTTTGCCCTGTGGAGCCACCAATGAAGTAGAGTCACTGCAGGCCTTCCCCCAGGGGTCAGTCAGTCCCCAGCTCCCCTCAGCCCCAAGCAGGTGCCTGGCTGGGCCAGAAGGCACTGCAGGCCACAGGTCACCTTATCTGTGCAGACACCTGCTCTGGCTTATCCCATGTCTCTGTCCAAACAGTCCAGGTGGCTCATAGGGTCCAGCACCCTTACACAGGGAGAAACATGCACACAACATGCATAAACATGTGCTCAGTCTCACCAGAACTGACACATGCTCACACACTACCATACACACAAACTATACTCTTCAGACACACTCATACCGCACACACTCAGGCACGTGCAGTCCCAGCACAGGAGACCTCACCCAGGCATGGCAGGGAAGGAGGGGCAGAGCCAGAACCTCCAACCACAGAATCCCCTGGTCCCCCACGGGCAGCCCCGGAAGCCCCCCCATCAGGCAGGGGAGCCGAGCTTGGTGCCCGCCTTCCATCCCCGTCTACCTTGCGCAGAGAGGGCCAAGCACTGGAGCAGGTGCAAATGCAAATGCTGAGGAGCCCGCGGGGAGCAAAGCTGCAATCAGAGGTCAGCAGAGTCCGAACAGACCCCTGCCCACGGCAGGGGCCAGAAGCCCTGCAGAGCTCCAGGACAGCCTGGCCAGGTGTGGGCTGGCCGCCTGCCAGGGGCTGCCCTGAGGGCAGACTGGGGCCATGACAGCAGGGGACGCCTCCACTGAGGCTGTGGGGCCAAACACTCCCCTTGACAAAATTGGAATAGAGCCTGCCGGCCGAGGCAGCAGACAAAACACCTGTACCCCTAAGAGTTGGCCCTTGAGGGGCCCCCTTCCCCCAGGTTCTTGCACCCCATCCTGCTCTCAAGCCTTTTGACAGGCACATCTTCGGTGACGCCTTTCCAACTACAACAGTAGCTGCTGTCACAAGTCCGTGCAATACCACCACACAAGGACACACAAAAGCATCTCTTGCCCCAGCCACACTGCTGAGGCCACGAGGGTCCTTCCAGGGACAGGACACACAGAGAAGGGCTCCACTCTGTGGGTGCTGCCCCACCAGGCACTTCTACTGCTGACACCCTGCCATTCGGGCTGGGGCTTGGGCCCTGCCTTCTGCAGCGCGGTGCACAGTCGTGAGCCGCGCAGCACACGCCCTGCTCCACACTCAGGGCAGTGGTTTCTCCCTCCTGCTCTCCCTGCTACCAACCACCCAAACAGAAACCTCCGTGCGGGTGCAGCCACACTTCTCTCCATTCTCACAAGCGTGCACATGCACACGCACCAGGTGGGGACCGTGCACCTCACAAGGTGATACGGATTCTCATTCAACACCACCCTGGAGAGTCCATCATGTGGGCACCACAATCCAGGCAACCACCCCTGCCAGTGCACACTCCCTTGAGCAGAAAGCACAGCCAGAGAGGGGCTGCAGCCCAGGGTCACGGCGTCAGCACATCAGTGTGAGCAGAGGGCTTCCCAAGCACACCTCCTCCAGCCACATCCACAATGGCCTCTCCCCATACCCTCTGCTGCAGGGGACAGCGCTGCTCTCTACCCTTTGCCAGTCTGGGTGACGGGTACTCACCTTCCCTGGCATCTGCACAAGCACTTCGTATCGGTGACGGCCAGCTCTCCACTGGGTTTTCTAGCTCCCTCACCGCTAGGAGCTCACTTTCTAACTCACACCTTTCTCTCCAATTCGTAATAAGTTTCTGCATGATGAATGCTTAGCCTTTTATTGGTCAAATATTGCACATATTTTCCCCCAAATCTCATTTATTTATTGATTGTATTTAAATTTTAGCACCATCAAACTTGTCTTTTGCAGCTTCTAAAGATCCTGGATCAAGGACGAAGGGTCTCTGATGCTCAAATGGTCTTTGCAGATTCCTTCTGCTGCACTATTTTCATTAAAGCCTTGAATCCATCTGGAATTTACCTTCTCCTCGTCTTAAATATGAACAGTTAGCCAGCCATTTAAGGGGAAGTTGATACAAGGAAAAGAATGATCAAGATAAGAGAAAACCTGAGCCTAGAAGATAGAGGCAATCTGAGCATTACTAACAGGAGACAGAGCCATGCAGAGGGGGTCGGACAGCTGCACAGGCTCTGGCACAGAGAACAGGTGAACGCCCAGGCACAACCACAGAAGGACCAGCAGAGAACAAAGGCAGAGGCCGAACAGCCATAGCAGGAATTCCACCCACAGGAGGCACAGGTGCTACAGGAAACAAGGTGGCAATGACTATGACGGAAAGGGAAGGACGGCACTTCCCAAATGAAGAGAAAACAGGACTTTAAAATTAAGGGGCCCCTATGCACCCACTGGGGTAAACAATCCTACACTGCTCAAGTTCAGAATATCAAAGACAAGGAGGTCTAAAATTCTAGAGAAAAATCAAAACAAGACACCTGAAGGTCAGCAAGACCAAGTGGGCAACAGGTGCCCACCAGCACCAGGGGGCCTGCAGGACACCACCCGACCTGGGTGCTCTGCCCCCACCAAGGCAGAGGAACAAGCCCCCAGAGGTCATGGGAGGGGCCAGAGGCACCCTGTGGCACCCACAGGGGACATCTGACCAGGAAAGGCCCACGTGAGCTGAACCGAGGGGCTTAGGAGTCGTCAGTTGTGTGCAGGAAGGGCAGTCTCAAGGAGATGTGGACGGCTGACCAGGAGAACGCAGAGTGACAACAGGTCCCAGGGGCTGTGTGGAACTAACACACAGGACAGCCAGGCGTGGGGACACGCACAGCGGTGCTGGCCAGAGTGCCCCCACAGGAGGAAGTCAGTGGAGCTGGGTCTGGGAATGGGGAAGACTCCAGGTGGTGCGAGAGCCACCTTAGCCTCTCTCCTGTGGGACAACGCCCCCCACCCCACCCCACCTGCCCTCTCCCCACACACACTCCCCAAACACCTGCCCCAGGTCTGGGGTCAGGGAGAGGACCGACCACAGGCCTGTCCTCAAAAGGTGGGCAAGGGTGTCAGGTGACCCAGGACCAGGCAGATAGCACAGCAGAGCCACCACTCACAACTACATGTCCTCCACAGACGCAGTCCAGACACGTGGACACTGCCTGTGGCAATGCCAGAGACCTGCGTGACTGAATCCCCAGGATGGTCCTCATGCCTCTACCACACAGAAACGAAGGCAGCCTCCCAAATGATTCCAAAGCGAGGCTCGTGTGGGGACGGGGTGCTACCTGACTCGAGAGGCGCCAGGCCCTGTGAGAGGGTGTCTCCTCCACAGCACCCAGGCTGGGCTCCCTTAGCCAGTTAATTTAACACGCACCTTGACTACAGGCGCACTGCCCTGCCCAGGCCTGTTCCTGGAGAAGAGGGGTGTGCCTGGAGGTGCCATCTGAACCACATCTTAATCACACCTGCTGGAGACCCCCGGGCCCACCCTGGTCTCATATGGCTTCAACGAGTCCTGAAGCAGGGCTGGCAAATTCTGGACAACACCCACCCACTTGGCCTGCCGCAGAGGCGATGCCTGCCCAGTGGAGGCAGCGCCTGCTGCCCAGTCCTGCTCCTCCCTGTACCTCGGCCCCCACCTCTCTGCAGAGTGCACGTCCCTCAACATGGTCCAAGGAACCACACCTGAGTAACGGCTGGCAGCTGCGGTTCACAGAACACGGACGTGCAGCCGGACGGGAGGTTTCCGTGGGACTGGCTGCGTGAACTAGCGAGGTATGACATCTTTCTGACATGCTGATGACAGGCAGACGGGCCCCACTTAGACCACGCCAGGCCAAACTCAGACACCTCTGCCTGCCACCACAGAGTGAAGCCACTGGCGGGGACACACCTCTAAACACCGGGAGGAGAGCGCCTCACCAGCCAGGCTTCCACTATCATCTCCAGGGCCTCTCAGTCCTTCTGAAAAAGAAGTTCTAGGGACACCATAATGCCCGGGTTTCAAACCTGTTTTTCAGTAAGACTGAGGAGTGGGCACTGTATCAGGAGGCTACGGTCCCCCGGGGAGAGACACCTGGCGCCCTCTGTCTCCCACCATCACCTACAGAGCACCCACGGGCAGGGCCCTCCTGGGCCTGGGGATGACCCTAAGCACAGGCCCCGTCATGGGTGCCACATGTGGCCTCCCCTGGGAATGCAATGTCATGGTGAGAGGGCTGGGGGATCTGCAGCAGAGACAGCAGAGCCAGCAGAGAAGGCGGTGGGAGCTGCGATCAGACAAGACAGCCTGGAAAAGCGAAGGCGTCCACCACAAGGCCTGTGTGGCCACACCTGCCCGAAGCCCGCGTCCAGGCGCCACAGGACACGTACCACCCCTCCAAGGCAGCACGTGGTGTCCACTACTGACAGGAACCACACCCAGGGGGCCCCATCCTTGTCCCCCTCCATGTGCAGGTCTCCACGGGCTCCCCTCGCTCTCAGGAACTAGACAGGCCCCCAACAATACCCCAACTTGTCTCGAGACCCCCCTCGTCCACCTGGGGAAATTCATCACCTCCTGCTTCTGGGCCTGGGTAGAGTCAGAGGATCTTCCCTCAAGGGGACCTTCCTGCACAGACAGGAAGCCAGCGCCCGCGGCCAGCCCGGACCTCCCTCTTGTTTCACAGGAGAGGTGACCGACTCCAGGCTCACGTACCCTCTGGCACACAGCACAGGTCTGACTGTTCAGGGTGGGAAGGGATGAGGAGCAGCCCCACGAGCCGGGGGAGCTGCCTTGGACGGAGACAGAAAGGAGGAGGCACAGTCCGCCCCGAAGACTCCAGGGATGGCAGGGCCCGCAGGGGGCTGGGGGGGCCTTAGCTGGCTCCTCTGAAGGACGAGGGAAGGACACGGCCAGAGGGCAGCAGGGACCAGAGGAGCAGCGCCCAGAGCAAGCCTCACACGGATGGCAAGAGGGGCCAGGAAAGGAGGGTCCTTGCAAGTACTGGGCTCCCACCATGGACAGGTAAGCTCTAGAGGCACGGCCAGGCTGGGGCCTAGAGAGAGCACAGAACGTGTGGCAACAGTGGACAAACTGGCAATCAGTCACCAGCATGAAGAATGTTCATGTCACCAACTGGACTAGTCCTAGCCTGTCATCCTGCAGCCACTGCCCACAGAGCCCAGGCCCCTCATGGCCGGCTCTCTCCCACCAAGGCAGGACCCCAAGCTGTTGGGAAGGTCCCAGAAGGTGCCCTAAGCCTGAGCCAGGCCCAGTGTCCACAAAGCTCTCAGGTCACTGGCTCCAGGTGAGCCCCAAATACCCTCTGTCCCACCTGCTGCCTGCTCTGCCTCACCTGCCTTTGGCCCCAGGCTGCAGTTATCACCCGCCCTCCACACCCTCCTCCCAGGAGTCGCAGATCCTGGCCAGCCTCACCCCAAGTTCTCAGGGAAGGACAGGCAGAGTGACGCCCAGGAACCCAGGACCTGCTGTCCTGACCACGTGAGAGATGAGGCTGCAAGGACCAGCCCCCTGCCCGGCCAGGGTACCACACTCACTTGGGCTCAGGGCTGCAGCACAAGCTTGATTAGTCCAGAGAAGAGAATGGCATGGCAGGCGTGGGGATCCAGCCCGTGGAATGCACGGCTCGGCAAGGGCCAACGCAGCCAGTGTTCTCCAAAGGCTTCTGTAGATTTAATGCGCACACAGGCACACAGTATCTACATGTGCACATGCACATGGACACACTCTATCTACCTGCCTACATATTTTGCTATTTGATATAATATTTAATGTTATATTAATGTAGTAAATAATACATATATGCACATACATGTTATAAATATGCATTTACTGTATATCATGTTACCATATAACAGATAACACGTTTTACATCTACACACACTTCCTGTATTGTATACACACTTGTCTCTTCTCATTTTTCCCTTCATATTTGGCAAACATCTGTGTCCACCGTGGGATGGGCAGTGATCTGTGTTTACTAAAAACTGCCTGCCTTTTAAAACTCTAACAGTTGTTTAATGAGTATATAGTTTTGCTTTTGCAAGATGAAAACCTTCCAGAGTTTGGTCACCCAACTCCGTGAATATACTTAACACTACTGAACTACTTACTTAAAAATGGCTAAGACTGTAAACTCTACATGTTTCTCACACAATTAAAACTGTTTTAAATAGTTAAAAGCCAGACATACACACATAAATCTAATAAATTGCCCAAATAGCTTCTTTCCCTCAGTCCCCACCCAGCCTGCAGGTCCCACTTGGGACTTGAACACACCCAGTGCAAAGGCCACCCCCTCCTAGTCTGAGGTCACGACCAGCAGCACCTCCAGAACGCAACGAGCAAACACACGCATGTGCTGACAGCTCGCAGACGTCTGCAGTACTACCACAGCGTCCCACACGAACACACACATCAGGACTCCAAGAGTATGCACAGGGTGACTGAGCCGCCGTGAGGAGGCGACGGCACAGTCTGAGTCTGAGAGCCAGGGCCCTGCCTCCCTGCCTGCCTCCCTCCGCCACTACAATGAAAACACGCAGCCAGCGAGCTGGGGTGGAAGACAGATGCATATTCTAAAAACGCAATCTACTATTCAGCAATATCCTCTCCTCTCATGTAGTCACCGCAACACAAACATGCCTCTTTGTCAACTCCAGCCACATCTGCATGCAGGACACGCGGGGGCCAGGAAAATCTAAGTTCTGGGGAATCAAAACCCATTTTTCAAATCTGAAAGAAATGGAGAAATGATAAGAAAGGAAAAGGAGAGGACAAACGTGCATCTTCCTCACGTGCAAAAATTGTAAAGGAAAGCTGACTTCATCTCCTCGCCAGCAAACTGGGAGTGATGTGTGGAACTCGTCCCAAGTGCTTTCAAAATTACTATTTAAGTCACATGACAGTGCTGTGCAACAATATCCATAGTGGTCAGGCACAGGGGCACCTACTTCCAACACTAAAAGAAATGCTACTGCCCGGCCTCACGGCAACAGGGCTCCTGGGCCGCGGCCCTGGTGACATCGTGAAACGAGGAATTCCAGTGATAGAGGCCTGTCCTGGGCACTGTGGGTGTCTTGCTTGAACCCACTAAATGCCAGCACCACGCCCCAGTGCAACACGCAGAACCATCTCCACACGTCACAGGAATGCTCCCTGAGGGGTGAGGAAGCAGAATCACCCCAGGGAGAACCCCTCAAGTAGACCTGAGCCTGAGAGGCTTCAGTTACCAGCCGCACCTCCAGGAGCCAGGAGTGGCTAACTCGGCACAGCACACAGGTCCACGGGGCAACCGGCCGTGTGTCACCCGAGGCCCCATCCCTGCGTTCCTCACGGCAACCAGCTGCAGGAGCCAACTTCCCACGCTAGGCAGGGCATGCACCCACGTAACAGATTAAAATTAGGCACCTTAATTATTAAACTGTCACTGTAAAAGCCGGGAATACCATTTTTTAAAAGAATGAATAGGAGAATTAATGGATTTCTTTATTTGCTTGCATGTGTGATACTCGGTCTGTCTTTTATTATCAAGGCAGTCATAAAAAATGCTTCTGCCACATATGCAAATTAAATCATTAGTATTTTTCCCAATTACAGTAACTGCTTATTTGTATTGCTGATCTATTCTTCCAATTTAGTTCCCTTAATATTAATGATACTGGAAATGCTTTAATAAAACCCTCTCAGGCAATACAAGACACACAATTTCCATTATACACTTTCCAATCATGTAATGAGTAGGACCACCCAGAGGTGACGTGGACACTGCAGGACTGGCTGAGCCGTGGGAGCCCTAGCTCTCCCCCACCTACGTGCCTCCTCCCCAGCTTCCCTCCAAAGAGAAGTGGCCAAGGGTCCCCGGGAGGGGACGGGCCAGGAGAAGCCATCCTGCCCTGAGCGGGTTCTTTCTTAGTGAAACGTCAAATGCGCCATATCACACACCCATCATAGGCCAAGTTGGTTTAGTATCTGTTCATTGTATGTAGCTGTCCAGTTCAATGCCCTGGCTCCCTTGGTCCACATATCCCAGTACCCAGGAAGACGCACTTGCTTCCTGTAGCCGCCCCTACCCTGGCTCCAGCCCACCATGGCAGGGGAGGAGGAGGAAGTCTCCACCGTCATCGCAGGGCCCACTGAAGACCTCAACATTTGTGGGGCCCCAGCACCACTCTGTGCCCTGTGTCCTCCCATAAAGACTGAGCAGACCCTTGTCAGTCCCACCTTCAACTTGGAAGTTTGACAACTTCTGAGCAAACTTCAGTGTCTGATTAGGAGTCAGAAAGAAGGATAATATCGCTGACTTTCAGGAGGTTAAGCCGGGCTTGAAGAACAGATCTGACAAAGCATGGGCAGGAAGGGGCCAGGCCAGAATGGTGGCCTGGGACAGGAGACCAGGCACCAGAGCAGGGACCAGGGCAGAGGCCTTGGTGGGGCGGGGCAGGGCCCTCCCCACCTGGCTTCTCTGAGAATCACAGAGAAGTCTATGGCAAGTGTGTGGAACACGACGGGGCAACAAAGAAAAGTTAGTTTTCCAAACCCAAGATGCTGAGGCACTTCGTGATCAATCACTTACAACGTGTTCCTCTCTGTTCCAAGTAGAAAAGAGCACGGCGAGGTGTGGAGGGCAGCTCCGGCAGCCATGGCTGGGGCAGGGGGAACCACAGAGAAGAGGAAAATGAGCACAAAGGACAGAAAGTGGAAATAAGAACACAGACAGGCTGACGGCGCTCTGTGCCGCACTGGAGAACACCCGGGACAGACTTGGCCCAATAAAACCATGGGGGCTAACAAGGACAGGGCTCAGGTCACCAAGACAAGCTTGGGACAGAGGTCTTGGAATGTCAGGCCATGGGGGGACATGCAAACACACCCTCACCTGCTCTCAGCTCTGAGTGACAGCAAACAGTTCACCTCACTTCCAACACAGAGGAGGAAAAGGCCCGTGGGCAGCCCGCAGGCTCTACAGAGGTAAAAGACGCCAGGAGGGCCCAGCTATATGAGAGACACCTGGGCTGGCGTCAGGGGCTGCTATTTCCCACCTCCTCTGTACCAGGCATTCGGAATCTGGGCTTAAAAGATCCAGGAATTCCCTAAAGTCAGAATGGTATTGCTTGGCAGCTCTCTCTCAGGGGAAAAGTTTAATAAAAATGAAAACTGTTGGGCTGGGCACTGTGGCTCAGAGCTGTAATCCAAACCCTCTGGGACACTGAGGCAAGAGGATCACTTGAGCTCAGGAGTTCAAGACTAGCCTGAGTGAGAACCAGTTCACTGTCTCTACAAAAAATGGAAACATTAGGACATGATGGTGGGCACCTGTAGTCTCAGCTACTCGGGAGGCTGAGGCAGGAGGATCACTTTAGCCCAGGAGTTTGAGGCTGCAGTGAGCTGCAACCATACCACTGCAATCTAGCCTGGGTGACAGAGACTCTGCCTCAGAAAAAAAAAAAAAAAAAAGACAGAAAGAAAGATAACTGTGTCACATGCACAAGAGTGGGCTCTGGAGTGTCCGAAAGGGCCTGGTCTGTCTCGGCAGACATGTGCACTGTACGCTCCCACCAAACAAGGCCCAGGCAGGTGTGACTGAAATGGCCCCAGAGAAGCACAGGGAACGCTGAGGCAGGTGCACCAGTGAGTGGGAGCAAGAGGGTGAGAGGGCACAAAGGCCACTGCCCGCAGCGAGCACAGGGGCCAAGCCTCTGCAGAAGGGCCCCTTCCTGTCCCTCTGCTGTGTGCAGCTTGTCCCCTGAGCAGGCACCTCTACTTTTTGGCGGATCTTCACAGGACCGTATGGTTGGTGGACTAAAGCCCCGCCAAAATGACTCCACAGCACTTCAGGCAAAGCTCCAAGCCAGGCCTGGGGGACCCATGCCCCCCTCGTGTGTTCCCATCATGTGTGTGTCCTCCCCACGAGCATTCCTGCAGAGAGGACGCGCTCATACTGCTCAGGCCACGCCCAACCTCACCCAAGGACTGGAAACAAAACAGGGCTCCGGCCCACCACTCTGCCCATCCTGCGGGCTGGAGCTGAAAGGCAGAGAATACTGAGACAGGGCCCCACAGAGGCCGTCAAGTCCCCCCCAGTCTCAATTTCCTGCCTGTGCAGAGGAGCCCCGGGACGCAAAGAGCCCAGCACGGCCCACGAAAGAGCACAAGCGGACACCTGCCAGGACTTCAGAAGGAAGATACAGCGGGATCCTAAGTGGCCTCACCCATGACTCAATACGACTCACGAGCAGGACAGTGGGCCACAGAAAAACCACGTGAGCATCTCCAGTTTTTGTAAAGACAGTGAACTTGCTCTCACTCGGCTAGTTTTGAACTCCTGAGCTCAAGTGATCCTCTTGCCTCAGCGTCCCAGAGGGTTTGGATTACAGCTCCGAGCTTGTGATTATAACTTTGTGTTGCTACAGATTCAAAAGACAGCCATCCAGCCCACCAAATGGGGGCAACTCTGTCCTGCAATCCCCAATGCCCCCTGGGACAGGAATAAATAAAGGCCCAGAGGCAGCAAAGCCCAGACATGCCCCAAATCAAAGTCTGGCAATGTGGCCAGACCCAAGGATGCATGTGAGACCCTGGGCAAGGGAGGCCGGGCTATAGCCTAGAGGACCCTGCAAGGGATAAAGGGACCTGAGCTTTCTTCTAGACAAAGGAGTCGTGGGGTGACTGGGCAGGATGCCACCACCAGAGGGAGAGGAGGAAGGACTGGGGTGGGGGCCCAGACAGATGTCCAAGGTTCAGACTGACCACACCCCTGGATAGCTGCACAGCAGGGGGTCCAGGTCACACACAGTGAGGTTCAGGCACTGTGAAAACAGGCTAAGAGCAGCATCAGTACAGATATGAGAGAGAGTAGCACCAGTGGAGGACAGGCGAGCAAGGAGCCACCAGAGGCAGGTGACAGAGGTTGGCCACGGGAGGAATGACACAAGGCAAGCTCAAAGCCTCCTTCCCAGGGGGTCAGGGTGAGGTTCGGTGGGCTGCAGAGAAAGAGGCAGAGGCCCCGATGACCCTAGGGACCAACGGGCTCCAGTCCACAAAAGCTGCTGGGGACAGAGCCTCCAGTACATCCCTCATTGCACACCAGCCTCCAGACCATGTTTGTGCCTGGGACTTAACAGATGAGTCTGGACAACAAGGACCCTGCAGCAGCCTTAGGGAAATTCCTTCAGCCCCAGCATTAGCCGGGAGGTTTGACCTTCCCAAAAAGAAAGCAGTCACCATCTGAAAGAGCAAGAACCATGTCCTAGGGCCCATGGGGAAGGACCTCAGTCAGCCTGGCCCCTGAGCCCCAGCACCCTCGGGCCATGTCCACAGGAAACACAACTTCCAAGGGTTAAAACACAAACACGGGGTCTCTGTGCGAAGAGGAGGAACTGGCCAAGAACTACACGCCCTGATGGAGGCTTTCATCCCACTAACGGCCATCAGATGTGCCCCTGCTCAGGAAGCCCCGCCATTCCTCATCAAGCAGGGGTGACTAGCAGAGGGCTGCTGCCTGCTCTCAGCCTGCTGGGAGTCACAGCAGGGGAGCCAGAGGTCACACTGCAGCACACCTGTGTACATACGTGCATGCGTGAGGGGTCAGGAGCACTTGCCAGCTCTGCCCCTCAGGGGCTCAAGTGGGAGCTGCAGACGGGGAGCAGAGCGGACTGCTAACAAACGGCCTGGATGAAGTCACCCACGAGGCCCAGGATGGCCTCAACAGGGCCTAGCAAGTGACCAGAATAGGTCCGTGCTCCCAGGCTAGGAGGAGGCCACCTCCAGCCTCAGTCTCACCATCAGGACCACAGTGCCCGCCTCCCACCTCACCAGGAAAACATTCTGTCCAGTGCAAGTGGGACACTTGTCACACCTGGAGACATGACACGGCACAGCCTCTGTGAATGGAAAGAGCTGCTGCCTCTGGGCTCCAGGGCACCCACCTGTCCCAGGCCTGTGCCCTGAGTTACAAGGGCATTACACTTGATCCCCAAAACAACTCAGCCGGGGCAACGATACTGGCAATGTGTGCAATGTGAGGAAACTGTCAGGCAGCAGCTCAAATGTGGCCCACCAGGAGGAAACCGAGGCCGAGCCCTCCTCACTCTGCTTCTCCAACGCAGAAGCACGTCCCGGGCAGCCCTGAATGCTCCACCTTTGGGGCGACAATTCAGCTGGCACAGAAGCAGCTTCCAGTGGGACCCATGAACCCAGCCATCGAGCTACTCACTGGGGCTCCAGCTTCCTCAACCTTCCAAGGGCAGGAAGGATATCTGAGCTGCAGGCTTGAGGAAGGACCAACAGATCCATGACACGAGCACAGTGACACAGCAGGGCGAGTCCTCCCCAAGCTGCAGGCAAGGAATGTGCTTACCACCACCTGCTCTGTGTTCTGCCTGACCCTGAGAACAACAGCTCCCCTGCAGCCCCTGCTGCCCTGCCTAGCAGCTTGACCACGGCTCGGCGCACACGGTCCCCCAGACTCCCTACTCATGCAGATCAGAAGCAGGTGAGGGAAACAGGGCAAAGCTGGAGTTCTGTAACAAGACTTGCAAAATAGAACCCCATCGTTCCAGCACACCAGGAAGCACTACAGACAGCAAAGTCTTAGCATGAAGTGTTCAGGAATCTACTTCCAGGGTCATCCTGGCCTTAGTACAAATCACACTGAAGCCAAGGCCAAGGTGCAACCCAAACACTTGGGTGGCACAGGCACCATCAGCCGGGGCCAATCTGCTAGGTGGGGACGTTAGCCCTCAGATGCCCGACGGGACAGCAGCCCCTGGAAGCAGATGGGGCTCTGTGTGGAGCTTAACAGTGCGCTTCTGAGCTTCCAAGAACCAACCTCTACAAGGAGAAAAGCAAGAACTTGCCATCCAACAGGCTAAAGACAGATACTCGCCTCTACTCCAGCAGGTGCAAAGACGTCCTGAGCCAGCACAGGGGCCACAGAAGTCCGGCTGTTGTGCCAAAGGCTCAGTTACCAGCACCCCTTGCAGAGGACTCGCTCTTCTTCCCATTCCTACGAGCAAAGAGAGGGGTGAGCAGCAGGGGTGGGGGAGAGTAAGGTCAAGCCTTAGTTGAGAGAGATGGTTCACCCACACCTCCTTCCTCCCATCCTGCAGAGGACGCTCAAGTCACTGAGGTGAGGAGGTTCTGATGGGGAAGCTGGGGTTTCGGCCCACGTCTTTCTCCATGATCCATCCCCAATCCCAGAGTCAAAGAAAACAGAACAGAGCCACATCCACACACCACAGACAGACCAGTACAGAAGGAGAACCTGGCACACCCACAAACCAGACCCTTTGCCCCACACTCGAGGCCACCGAGGAGCCTGCAGGAGGAAAAGCTCCCAGACCCAAGAAGGGTCCTGCCACAGCCTCTGCTCCCACCACACATCCACTCAGCTAAAGGATCCTGAACTTCGGCAAGCTGCTCCCCATCTTGTCAGGAAGACACTCTTCAGAAGACTTGGGAAGCATCATGTGTCACTTTGTTAACTCCAAATCCCTGAAGGTCAACTTTCTCAACAGCTTCAGGAGGTGGGCTGATGCTCCTCTGCCAGGACCCCTCCTGCCAGGACCGTGGCCACTCTGGCTGAGCAGAGGAGGAACCAGTCAGGCCACTACCAAGCTTTCAGTGGGAGCAAGGGAGGGCCCTTCTGGGGAAAGAGGGGGGGCTTCAGGGGAGAGGTGCTATGGAGGGTCCTGCAGGGGGGAGGTGCTGTGCGGAGGGGTCCTGCAGGGGAGGGCTGCTGCCAGCGTGCCTGGTACCATGCCAGGCGCTGGCAGGGAGGAAGACAGCTGCTATCTCACTTGCAAGGAGATACAGTAAGGGCCTGAGTGCCCCAGGGACATTTCCTTTGAAATGTCCCTCTAACCTGGAGAGCCAATGGACAGAATTAGGACACAGAGCCCTTGTACTGGCAAACAAGTGGATTCCAAAGAATGGGGGACTGTGACCACCTATTGCGATCTTTTCAGTGCAAATCATATATAAATTTTATAGCAGAGAGGGTTTTAATCCAGCAATGCACTTCTTAGCCGTTTTCTTTACGGTTTTTTTACAGGTCTAAAGGTCCAAAGAGGCAGAGCCACCCCTGCCTGGGAGCAGGGTTACACTAGCAACATACACTGGCAACATTTGCTGACTTGGGCACACAGGCCCTAGGGATGACTCCACCCCCCGAGCTAGACTGGGGCTCAGACTTACTAGAATGTTTTAACCCCTTAGCCCTTAAGTGGCTCAAACTGGAGTTCCAGGGTGGGCACCCCTTCAACAGTCAACTTTGAAGATCCCCCAAGCCTCAGGCACCCCTGGCCATGCTCCGCTGACCTGCAGGCCCATCTTTCTACGGCACTACCCAGACAACACGGTGCCAGTCAGCGGAAGCCCTGTGATGCACACCAGGCTCGGCCTCGTGCTGGACACCAAGCAGGGACCAGCTCAGGTCCCTTCC
Organism: Arctocebus calabarensis; assembly: GCA_963573935.1. Taxonomy (NCBI): domain Eukaryota; kingdom Metazoa; phylum Chordata; class Mammalia; order Primates; family Lorisidae; genus Arctocebus; species Arctocebus calabarensis. Next base: position 48,252 of record CAUYON010191655.1, read on the forward strand.
TGGACGTGTTCTAGGCAGGCTCCCAGTAGCCACAGTTCTGAACCACTCCTCCCTCCCTCTCACCAGCAAAGGTTGAAGGGAGGGAGGAGAGAAACAGTCCTGTCCCTCAGGGTGCACTGGGGCTGAGCCTCTTCCTGGCCCTGGTTTCCTGAGCATGCAGGGCCCTCTGTAGCAGTGCCACAATCCAAGCACACACCAGAGGAGGGCCTGCCACGCCACGCCATAGGGGCCAGTGGGACCTCCCTGGGACGTGCCAGAATGGGCTACCTCCACCAAGGCAGGCCAAGAGAGATCAGCCATGTCACCCAGCAGGAGCAAGGCACCAACATGCCAAACACAAAGAACAGGAATCGATTCAAAGCCTTGTTAAATGCAAGAAGACTGCCCAGTCCAGCCCACCCTGCTCAGACACTCCGGACCTGAAGCCCTCAGAGCTAGGCCACCCTCTAGCTACAGTGGCCTTTTTACCCTCCTGATGCCCCACAACTCTAGCTCTGGCTAAAAAGAACACACCCCTCCCCAGCCCCCACAGCCCTCCCCCTCATGTAGGACTGGCACCTGCCCCACCAGCCCTCATGACTCCCACAGCCCTGTTTCTCTGGACGGCAGCCTGTGTGCACCTGTGTGTGCGATGCCCGCCTCCTTCACCTCTGTCCCTATGGACACCTAAGCCTCTTGCAGGTGAAGCCCATGTCTTCCTGACTGGGCCTGGAGCTGGGGGGCCTGTCACCGTGTCTGGCACAGAGAAGGTGTTCCACTGAGTTCCACCTCTTGGAAGCTTAGGGCTGGGCCTGGGTACAGAATTAGTATTTGCAGAATGAAAATAGTTCTCAAGGAACCATACCTCACCATCAAAGAGAAAACAGAGGGAGGGACTACAAAACTCACTTCCTCAGTTTAAAAAAAAAAAACACTCCAGCAAATAGCAACACAAAAGCCAACTGACAGCCATTCCCAGGGGAAAGTGTGATTCCACCACTACTGGAACAACACTTCCACTTGGAATGCTGGTTCAGGCTTTGGGGTCATAAGAACTGATTATTGTTTCATGCTTAAACATCAGCCCAACAAAAAGCACTTGACTCACACAAACAGCTCTTCGTCAACAGCGGCAAACTAACAAAGCCGGACAGCCGCACTCTCACACCGGCAGACTCAAAAACGTTCATGACACAACAATACTAAGGTGTCAAATTGAAATTACGAGGTCAAATAAAAAATGACCAAATAATGTCATTAATTCAATTTAAAACAAACAAAAAGCAGTGGCCAGCGACCTTGCACACTGTCCCTACTGCTATAGCCCCATTTGCCTCTCAGGAGCATGTGTAAGTAAGACCTTCCTCCTCCTCACTCCTTCCTTCATCATAGAATCCACTTTACTCCCATTTATGCATCTAGTTAAAAGCATGTAATCTCCAAAATCAGGAACAAGAAGTAACTAGATGGGGGAATGGGATATGGTTAGGAGACAGCAAAGGCAGGAACCCACAGGGGTGCCCAGAGGCCAAGGTGGTCCTTCGGGACCTCTCCCACCCAGGGTCACGCCACCCAGGGTCTACACCATGCCATGTTCTCAGCTTCTCGCTCGTTCTTTCATGGAGCCTCTACACTGCCAAGCACTGGGTACAAAGCAGGCTCAAGGCTCTCAGGGCTCCCTGACCCCATGAAGCCCCCAGCTAGTGAAAGCGGTGACACTGAACAACTAATGTCACAATAAGACAGTGAAATTGCACAATTGGACCCCATTAGAAAAGGCACAAAAAAGAATGTTAGGCCAAGTTTAATGGGTTAAACCAAAGAATAATAGCACAAATTGAGGGGCTGGGGAGAAGAGAAGTCAAGAGAAGTTGTTCCCCCAAAAAGGTAACAGTATGTGCAAAGGCCCTGGGGCCAAGGGAGACTGAGAGCTGGGACGCACAGTTGGGGACTGAGCCCCAGCTAGCAAGTTCTATCAGGAGAGGCTGGTAACACAGAGGCCAGGACCAGGAAGCCCTCAGGGTCCTAAGGCCTTAGGGTCTTAAGCACAAGAAAAAGTCATGACAGGATCTCCAGCAAGCAAACAGAAGGTACGAATGTGCTTCCAGTGAAGGCCACTGAGGACCCTGCTTGCAGGTGGCCTGGACCACAGCAGATCCAGACCCACAGGTCCAGTGCCCACCCTGGACAGCTAAGTCAGAGAAACAGAGAGACCCCTAAATTTTTCTGTTAAGTATATTTATCCACTTCCCAAAGACTGGGGGAAATTATTACTTTAAAAAGTAATACATGCCAGTGGTGCCCATAGCTCAGTGGGTAGGGCAATGGCCACATACACTGAGGCTGGCGGGTTTGAACCCAGACCAGGCCAGCTAAAAAACAACGACAACTGCAACAAAAAAATAGCATTGTGGCAGGTGACTGTAGTGCCAGCTACTTGGGAGGCTGAGGCAAGAGAATCACATAAACCCAAGAGTTTGAGGTTGCTGTGAGCTGTGACATCACAGTGCTCTACCCTGGGCGACAGCTTGAGACTCTGTCTCAAAAAAAAAAAAAAAAAGGTAATATATGCTTTATTACAAAAATCTATACAACATCAACATGTATAAAAAGACAACAAAGTCCCTTTTATTCTGTTTCCCCAAAACCCTGAGGGCCACCATTATCACTTTAGAAACCTGTCTACTTAAACTAGAAGGAAATCACTTGGGGCTGCTCTGGGTCCTGCTTTTTCTCATTCCGAACACTTCCGCCTGTCCGTAGGTGATCCCAGGGTATAGAAATACCAGTGAGTATTTAGCAAGCACCGCTTGTACCAATAACGCAGCCAAAGTGCCCGGTACATATCTGGATATCCATGCATTTCTCGTAGTCTTTCCTTAGAAAATCTCAAAATGTAGAGTTGCTGATACAAGAGGAATGACTATTTAAGATTTTGACATAAAACTTTTCTAGCGATCAATTCAGTGCTTAAATTCTTACATTTTATATAATACCATATGTTGGTTTCTTCACAGAGCAAATAATAAATAACAGCCAACACTTACATATAGTGTTTGCTATGTGCCAAGCCCTATTCTAAGCAAATTTCCATATATTTAAACTTTGCAAAAATTCTAGAAGAATTATCAACAGCAGCAATGGGTGTTATCAAATTTACTGAATATTGTGGACACAAATGGTATCTCCCTTGAGCTGAATCTATTAGTAAAGCTGAGTCTTTCATTATTAGCCACGGTCATTTGCATATTTATGTGCTTTGCTCACCTTGCAATAGGGATACTCATCCTTTTCTTATTGATTTGTAAAACCTCTTTACATATTGACTATTAAGTTCACAAAGGCACAATATGTTGTTTATTTTTTCTCTCACTATCTCTTAACCTTGCTTAGAGACTCTTTTGCCAAGGAGTTTTTTTTTTTAATTTTCATACTGTTAAATCTGTCAATATTTTCTCTTAAGGTTTCTGACTTGGTGCTATAATAAGAAAAGATTAACTCAGCAGTTTTTCAACATTTTTAGTCCTCCAATGCTTTCCTCTAATAAAATCTTAGAAGGTAATACACAGGCTAAACAATGAAGGCCAAGCTGCCCTTCATGAAACGGACTTAGAGCACCAGCTCCCTCCCACCACCTCCACTTGCCCCTAGCAGCCTGGGTTTCTCATGAGAAACAAGCACAGGATGGGATGTGGCAGCCACCAGCCAAAAGGACTCTTAAGATGTCTTCTAGTTCTACAATGCCACATACTGAACATAAGACCGCCAAAATTGCTTCCCAGATTCCCCCCCAAAAGTGTTGATTATGGTAGCTGCAGGGACAGTTAACACAACATTGGGAAGTCTAACAGCACTGAGCCCAGAATGTATGCCCGCCCGCCATTTTTTCAAAGAGGCTGTGCTCTCCCAAGCACTTCAACACAACGACCTTTAACTTCAACATCAGCCCTTATGCAGAGACACAGGCAGAGACAGAGGGACAGCGCTGGGACTGACACAGGGGCAGCCAACACCCCATTCACGTTTCTGTCTCAGTTTCCTCCACCCCAAGCAGCTCCTACCTCAGAGGGCTTTGGGGAGACTGAGATGGTGAGTGCATGAGACAGCATGTCACCCCAAACAGGTGCCTATCACCCCTTAGCTACTAACTCATATCACTACTACTGGTGGTAGAACCTCCTTGTTCCAGCAAAGACACTGATTTCCGTGGTTATATGGAGGGTCACAGTGGACACGACGTGTGTGGGACCCTGGACTTCCTTCCAGGAAGTGAGCAGGAGGTATTCCAGGGAAGCAGCAGTGAGACCAAGAGTGGCTATGGAGGCCATTGCCCACGCTCCAACCTCAAACAGGACCCACCCTTCCCATTCAAAGCGCAGGAGAAGAAAACTGATCCTACAAAGAGAATTCAACTGACACTTGTTCTCAACACGAGCTAAGGGTCTGCTCAAATGCAGCATCACTTCTGACACAGTGTCCCTCAACTGACTTGAACCAGAGTGCTGTACCTTCCTCTAATGTCAAGGCCAAAACCCAGCGCCTGCTGCATACTACATCTCTGCATACTACATCTGCATACTACATCTTTCGGGTGGTCATCTCTGCTGACCACCCAAGATCAAAACAAACACCCATACAAAAGCCATCCTTTCTGAGCCCCCGTCGCAGTATAGACTGGGGACTGCGGCCAGTGGGGAGGCTGGCTTCACAACCCAAAGCCTACAAGAGCCTCCAGCGTCTCCCCAGTTGCTATCATCAATTCTGATCAGCAGACCAAAGCCCAGACACAGCCTGCCTCCCGCAGCCCCCAGCAGCTGCAGTTTCTTCTTGTTTCTGCATCTCCCTTACTCCCCACCATCAGGTATTAATATCTTACTCATGGCAGCTTCGGAGCTGTGAAAGCCCAGCCGTTTTCAATAGAAAGTGGCATGGACGAATTCTACAGGAGTGATGAAATGTTTCTTCTGCTCTGGCAATTAAGACAGCACAAAGTCGCCTTTTCTTTGGTGCCACCCCCAACATCAAAGGATAGGAATTCAAAGCCATTCATGCTGCATTGAAACATCACAATGAAGCTGGAAAATGGAAGTCGATTACTGGGCATAAATATGCAATAGTTAAAAGGAAAGAGTTATAACAAAATTAAACTACAGCAACCCCACAATGTGTGGAAACTTCCAGCATCAGTCCTCCTGGTAAACATCACCAGCCATCCATCTAAAGCAGGTTTCTGGCCATGGAAAGTCCAGATTGGCTGCTGGAGCTGCACACAGCCAGCAAGCAAGGTTGTCTGTTCTGTCCATCTTGCTACAGTAACAGCCCCCAAGGCCTCTGAGAACAGAGCATTCGGGAAATTTTATTTTGCATGGCTGTGAAGCTGCTGACCACCACACAGAGCTGCTTAGCCCACATCTGTCCTAGGTCCCTAGGCCTTCCTGGCCTCTGTGTAGTCCAGTCATCTTCAGTAGCCCCAACCCCCAGCTCAGGGCCCCCCAGGGACATTCATGACGCCACCTCCCCTTGCAGAAGAACTAACCCTAAAGAGGGCAGTGTTACATCTGCCTACCAGGAAAGCCTGCTTCTTTTCTAATTGATTACTGCTCTCTTTAGGAAGGTATTTGATCTTTAAAATAAAAGCCCAGAACACAGAAGCTATAGAAGTCTTACAATGTGTTGGGGTGTGTGTTTTTAAGGCATGAAAATACCTCCCTCCCACACAAATGTGAGTTCTTCTGGGGAAAGAAGCCACAGATCCCTGGGAGGAGAATATCTGGGAACGCTCGATCAGTCTTAAAAATAGATAAGGGAACACAAATTTTAGAATTCTCAGGAACTACCTGAAAAAAAAATTAAATCTCACATATTTTCAATATCCCAAACTCCATCCTGATGAAACTTCTAACTGGGTGGCATTTGCATTTCCAATTATAATAGAGTAATTGTGTTGCCATGGTTACCGTGAAATTCTGCAATAACTTTTGTTGCTTTGTAACTGCTGTAGTGTATATTTGTGTACAAGCAGCTGAGTTTTCCTAATTCAATCTCCCTCCCTCTCCTCCACCACCACCACCACCACCACCACCACCATTCCTTGCTGGATTCTGAAACCACCACTCCAGCTTCAACTGGACAGTCCCTAAAATAATGGGCGGAATAGTCAGAAGCAATTAAAACTGCAGGCAACCACGAACATATCACATTACAAAAGAAAAAGTGAAACCAGGTCAAGGTGCAAAGCTGCCAGCATCCCCCGGCTCACCAGGCTGGCGGTGGGCCAGCGCTGTTTACAGGTTTGCTAGCAGTTCTTCCATGCTTAGGTGGTTTGTGGGAATAAACAGAAAAGCCTGAGTAGAGAAAAGCCGGGAGGCAAAGTGACTACACAGGCCCTTTCCTCCCTCACGGAGAGCAGGCAGAGCTGCTCTCAGCAAGCAATTAGGTAGGTCTCTACAGTAATGCAATTAGGATTTAGTTAAGAAAGTCATTAGTTTTAAAATAACTTAAGTTTAATTTCTGCAACGCTTTATTTGAAAATTGTGTCACAGCAGGTCAATTTACAACATGCAATAAAGAAAACACTCATATCAGCTGCCGCGAGTTATTACAAATTTTTGATGTGCATTAAATGAGTACACGGGGTTCCACCCCCGGCCTTTCCAACTGGTACTCACGGCCTCCTGCTATATAACAGTGTCAAATAATTCAAGGCTCAATGTAAATACGAGATAATTTGCTTATAATTTCGTGGCGCGTTCTCGCCACGCCGGGGAACGCGGACCCCAGCAGCGGGCGGGAGCCAGCCCACCTCGGCTGCGCTCGCCCCACGCCCCGGCCCTCCCGGCCGACCGGACTCGCCCCGACACGAGCTGGCGGCCCGCATCGACGCCGCGGGCCAGCAGGGACGTTTTTCTGCAAACTCACACCCCTGGACAAAGTTACATAAACGGCTCCGTCGGGGCTCCGCGCGCCCCCCGCCGAGTGCCCCCCGCCCCGCACTCCCAGCCGCCGTAGCCCACCTGCTCCGGCTGTACCGGAGCCCCCACGCCCCCGCCCCGCAGGCGAGGCCGGCCCCGGCGCGCGGAAAGGTCCAGAAGGCGTGGGGCCGGCCCCGGGACGAACGGTCCGCACCGCGCGCGGCCCGCGCCGCCCCCGCCTCCCGCGGCCGCGCGGGCGGGTGTGGACCGCGCGGCGTCCACCTGCCGGGCCCGGGGCCTGCGGGCGGCGCGAGGCGTGAGGCCGGTCGGGCGGCTGCGGACAATAGCCCGCGGGCCGGGCCGGGGCTGTGCTTACCGCGGCGGGCGGCGGCGTCGGCCGCGCTCTAGCCCTGCTCCGGCGCTCCGCGCCGCATCTCTTCAGCCTGCGCCGCCACCCGCCGGCGCTCGCGCTTGGACTCGGCTCAGGCTCGGGCGGCGACGGCGGGACGCGGCCGCGGCCCGGGGCCCAGGCTGGCAGGCTGCGCGGCGGCGGCGCAGGCGGGTGCGCGGGCTCGGGCTCGGGCGGCGGCGGGGACGGTGCTCCGCGGCAGCAGCCCCACAACCTCCCCTCCTCATTCACAAAAAATTGACCCACGTTGAACCATGATGCTTCTCCCCCCCCCCCACCATCCAGCGCCGAGCCGGGCAGGGATAGGCCGCTCCCGACGCTCGTCAGCCGCTCCGGCTCCGCCCTCCTTTCCGCGGCCTGCCAACCATTGGCCTCAACAACCTTGCGTCACCACCCCTCGCGGGCCCCGCCCTCCCGCCTGGTTTCTAGCGAAGAGCTCGTCAATTACGGTTCAGCCCCGCCTCCCGCCCGCCCTCCCTTGGCTCCCAGCCGTCCTTCCATTGGTCCGCTGGAGCCTGCGTACTGTCCGGTCTGTGCCCACCCTTAGCCCAGCGGCGGCCTACCGCCGGGCCAGATGCCCTGTGAGAGGCAAAGACGCTCCACCTCTTCCCGCCTTCCCACACAAGCCCTGTACCCTATTGGCCGTCACAGCTGCCTATTCTTGGGGGCGGGACGTACCAAAGGACGCTCCAAGCGCCAGCTGCTGGGAGCTTCGCGGTTGAGAAATCACTGGGAGCAGTGGAGGGTGGGGGCCGTAAACACGAGCCCGACCGTGACAGCCCCGCTGGGGAGCCCTCATAGCTGCTCAGCGATCAGCCTCGCGTGCCTGCGTGCTTGATTCGCACTTGAAAGGGACACAATGGGATACGGGCTGAGGTGGGGAACTGGCCAGGCCTCGCCGTAGCCTCCATCTTGGGTCCTGGCAGCTAGTCACGTGGTGCTGCGTGCGCCCAGCGACGCACGGGCGTCTAGGAAAGCGACTGCGCAGACGCGGCGGGCCTCGCCCTGCCCCGCGGCGGGAACGCGGCGGGTGGCTGCCGGGCTGGGGCCCGGAGTAGAGCCTGCCTCGGGGTTCCGGAGTTCCTGTGTGGGCTGGCAGGAATGCCGGCCTCGCCTGGTGGTCGCATCCTCACCCTAGAGGGTCGGAGGAGTGCAGTGTCTTCAAGTCGCTGGTTCGGGCTGGGGTCGCCTGAAACTGGCGTCCCTGGGCAGACCCGCGCTGCCCCTTCGCCTGCCGTCGGAGGGAGTGGGCGGGGGTCCGCGTGAGGCGCTCCGGGCTGGGACGTCTTGTTTCTCTGTAGATGACGAGCATGACTCATCATTTCAGCTGGGTGCGGGCAGGGCTGTTCGGAGCCGGAGCACCTGCGCCAGGCGCGGCGGCCCGGGGGCTGGTCCTGGCCCAGACGTCTCAGGTTGCAGGCCGTTCTCTTGATTGGAGGTTCTTGATCAGTCACTCTTGGGCGGAACACCACAGTTATGTGCCTAAAAATACCGTTTGCAAAATGAAAATGTGCAATTTTGCACTAAATATCTCAAAAAGTATTAATTATAAAATTCTGGTGATTTGGCCAGCTGAACTTTGAAGCAAAAGAATGGTGAACAGCGCAATTTTAAAACACGAGAGAAGATTATGGAGTGCTAGTGTCTTGGCGGCTGTTGCAAACAATACGCTGTCAAATGCTTGTAGAAAACGAAACAAGATCAATAGCTAGGTAACATTTAAAACCAAGTATTTGTTTTTTAAAAGTACGTGACAGAATTATTTAAAACGTGCAATGGTCACTAGGAAATAATAAGCCTGGCGCGGTGGCCCTGGCCTGTCATCCTAGCACTCCGGGAGGCGGTCTGGAGTGTATAGCCTGAGCTCAGGAGTTGGATTCCAGGGGTGCAGGAGCGACCCCGTCTCTAAAATAGCCAGGCGTTGTGGCGGACACAAGTACAAACTGAGAAGGCCTACCTGAGCAGACAGTCACACGAAAGGTTCCGGGGTGTAATCCCGGGCAGAATTAACTGGAAAGGTGCATTTCCAATACAGGGAAAGAGTAGTCCGCATGCTGAGTGGCCCGTTAGCCCTCGCCCGGAGCTCCGACAGTCCCAGCAATGTCAGGGGTGCAGAAGAGAAACGTGGGTATCTGGGCTAGTGTGTCTCTCCTGAGGTCTCTGAGGGAGAGAGGAACCCAGTACCACTCTGCCCAGTAAAGGGGAGCTCTCTAATGCTGCGAGCGTGTCTAAGAGGAAGAGTGAGAACCCAAACGCCAGGGAGCTGCTTCTCTTCTTGGAGCTTCGTATTAAGGGCATTGACAGAGTCCTAAACTGAGAATGTGAGTCCGGGTGTTCCCAGTGTATTTAAAAAACAATCCTTAACTCAGAAATGAAGACAAGCCTAAGGACACCAAATCTAGAATTAGCAGTTCAGCAAGATTACCAATTATACAAAAACTTCCATGTATACTATCAACATTCAGTCACTAATGTTTATTGAGCATTTAATATGTGATAGGCATTGTACTAAATAACTTTATATGTATTAGAAAGCATGATGAAAAATTCTCAATCATATTCACTCTAAATACCTAAATGTAACTTTAAATCTCAACAGAACTTTTTGAAAATTGACAAAATCACTGAATAGTTCATCAGGAAGAATAAAGATTTGAGATTAGTCAAAAAGAAGAGCTTACATCTGTAATCCTAACACTTTAAGAGGCAGAGGTAGGAGGATTGCTTGAGCTCAGGAGTTCCAGACCATCCCGAGTAAGAGCAAGACCCTCATCTCTACTAAAAGTAGGAAAATTAGCCAAGCTTCTTGGCACATGCCTGTAGTCCCAGCTACTTGGGAGGCTGAAGCAGGAGGATTGCTGAAGCCCAGGAGTTTGAGGTTGCTGTGAGTTATTATGATGCCACAACACTCTAGCCTGGGTGACAGAGTGAGACTCTGTCTCCAAAACCAATAATGACAGCAAAAAATGATGAGGAAAAATCTCTCCTCTCTCTCTCTCTCTCTCTCTCTCTCTCTCTAAATATATATATTAATATTTAATTTAGATTTTGTGGTGAAAATATAATACTAGCCCAGATTAATGGAAAATAATAGAAAGTAAAGAAATAGTCTCAAGCAGATGTGAGAACTCCAGGCTAATTCCCAGCCAATACGTGCACAGACCATGCCAGCTGTCCTTGACAGCAGCCTTCCAAGCTCCTCAGCACCTGTGCCTACCAGTTGTTGACTAATACCACTCCTGTAGGAATTTAATATATACTAAAAGTAGCGTTTCAATCAGTGGGAAAACAATGGATACCTGCTAGTCATTTAGAGAGAAAAGATTAAAACTGAGTAAGTGAAATAAAGATTTAAATGTTTAAAAAAGTACTAAGACATTTCTATAGGATTACAGAAGAGAATGCTGTCAACAGTTCATAAAGGGAAAAACTGAAAATTTAACTACATTACAATAAAATTCTGAATACAATCACTAGGAAAGTGGACAAATTACTTGTGGAATATAAGAGAATGTTACTTAGCAATAAAAAAGAATGAACTGTTGGGTGGTGCCTGTGGTTCAGTGAGTGGTACGCCAGCCCCATATACTGAGGGTGGCGGGTTCAAACACAGCCCCGGCTGAACTGCAACAAAAAAATAGGCAGGTGTTTTGGCGGGCGCCTGTAGTCCCCGCTACTTGGGAGGCTGAGGCAAGAGAATTGCCTAAGCCCAGGAGTTGAAGGTTGCTGTGAGCTGTGTGAAACCACGGCACTCTATCCAGGGCGACAAAATGGGACTTTGTCTCTACAAAAAAAAACAATGAACTGTTACAGATGGGTGAATTTCAGCAGAAGGAGGGATGCCTGGCAAGGGCATAAGGACCTCCTGGGGTGGTGAAGATGAAGCACAACTTGACTGGGGTGTACATTGCACAGGCGTTAACACATTAAAACTCATTGAATTTAAGAACTGAACCTTTCCCAGCCAGATCTTCCCTCCAAAAAGTGCAGGAGGCAGTAGCTGCCCCAGTTTGACAAGGAAGGGGGACATGTTGGTGAAATCCACAGACAAACGAGTCAGGAAGTATTTGCGTCATGTTTTGTAAAGGCTGACCTCCTTCCCAGGTAAGCCAGGCAAGGAAAAGCAAATACAGAAGAAGGAATGCTCAGAGCACATGACAGAATGTTCTCTTCCCTAATAACGGGAGAAGTGCAATGCTTTACTTGATAAAAGCAAATATAACGAAATACACTCTAGTTTCAGACAGAAACTGTTAGACAAATAACTACACACTTAAAACCTTTAAAAACTTTTTCATATTCTTTTACCTACTGATTACAATTATAGAACTTCATTCAACTAAGTAAGTATGGGTATTCATAAATATTTAGGTAAAAGGTTCAGGGAAACAATGGTTGATTGGAATGAATATACGAGTCTATATACATATACATATGTCAAAAAATAGAGGATTTTATGTCATGGAAATAAATTTGCCTTATAGTTCCAGGGAAGAAGAGTACAAAACATCATTTCAATGGGATGTAATTTTTACAAATGAAAATATTTATAGGCAGAGAAAAGATATACATCAGAACTTTCCCAGTGCATCTTCTGCTTGAAAGATAAGAGATGATTGCTTTCTTTTTGCTCACCTCAGTTTTCTAAATTTTTCAGTGAACATACATTATTTTTTAATAATTTAAAAAATATATTCATAAAGAACTTGACGTTAACTAGGAATCTGCAAGCTGCGCAGCCTGGGTGTGTGGACTACAGGACAGGTGAGGTGAGATTGGCCAGGTACCCACTGGAGGTTGCAGAGGTGGGGGCAGGGTGTTGATGGGAAGGGACAGACCAGGGCTCACCTCATGACCCTAACACACCCCACTGCTCTGGTCTCATCAACCACTTTCCACTGTCCCTCTGCACTCCCCGGCTTTCTCCCCAAACCCACACCACACAGGGTGAGTCAACTAGGCCACCAAACTAAGTAGTGGGAGACCCGCAGAATGGATGGGCGTGGGAGCTCCTCTCAGCTGGATATGATGGGGGACTGCTGATAATACAGAGGTGACCTCAGATCCAATAGAAAACCACCAAAGATAGCTATTTTCTTAATTTGTTGTTTTTTGAGATAAAATTTTGGGGGGTCATTGGTAAATAGGGAGCTGCTGAAGTCACAGGAGGAGGTGAGGCATGTGGAGAGAAGCTCAGTGCAAGGAAAATGTGGGAAACGGGAGGAGGGGAGAGTGGGGGCCTGAAGGGAGGCCATTCCGTGAAATCACGAGTTGAGTGAATGGGAGATGCAAAAATGAGTTTGCACCTGATTGCTTTTCGAGGAATTTAGTTGCAAAGCATCTCCCACTAGGTCCCTGAAAGCAGAGCCTGAAGCAAGGGCACAGGTATAAGCAGCTGCTTGGGAGTGTGACCCCAAGAGGTGGGGGCTGGTGAGAAGGGACAAGAAAGGAGGGAGAGCCAATTCCAAGTTGTGTTGCACGGTGGACCACACTGTCCACCTGCGGGAAGGGGAAGTGTTTCTCCATCAGCTCCCATCCCCTGGCAGTCAAGGGTGCCTCCCAGGGGTAGGTAGGGTGGTCAAGCATGAATTCCAAGGAGCTCCCCCAGACACCACAGCCTGGGTGTCAGAGAGACTCTGGGACAGGAGACAAAGAGCTCAGCGGACCAAGGTGAGGAGCCGCCGGGTTGCACCTGCAGGACCAGTGAAGGACAGCAGTGTCTGAGGTAAGAGGAGAAGCCCTGGAAAGCAGAAGTGGGGTGGGAGGCGAGGCCAGCACACATCTCCCCTGGGGATCCCTGGCTGCAGGCTCGAGTCTAGGCTGGAGAGCTCACCCAGCCACCGGCCGACACATGATGTGAAGAAGAACATCTGGCGGCATCTTCACCCCGGGCTGATGGGTTCACAGGTGCTGCTCAACGTACCCAGGGCTGCGTCAGCATCTGCCCGTCATTCATCAAGAACACGTCTGTCACACCTGACCTAGCCAGCATCGGGGCCTTAAACATGCTCGAACACACGTTAGCTTACCGTTGGGGGAGACCATCCAACACAAAGGCTGTTTATAACAGTGGAATCCTCATATCATTTATTGAATACTGTACATTATATTGAAGTGCAATAGTGTTGCACCATCATCGAGTCAGAAAATCATAGGTCAAACCATTGCAAGTCCAAGCTGTATTTTCTTCTTAATTCAGAAGACTCCAGGGTGTGTGTGGCAGAGGAAGAGGAGTTGGGAGTGGCCATGGTGGCCCCAGAGAAGAACTCAGAGAATGTGCTGGGAGCACCAGGCCCCTCTAACACATAGGACTGGGCAAGGGGCAGATGAGTCACACACTGCCTGTCCACAGAGCAGATTAAGCCACCACACTGTGAAAAGGAATATGCCCCATCCTCCTCCTTGGACACACATCCACTGTGACTTTCTGGACATTAGATTGGCTCCAGAGTGAAGGCCCAGCCCCTGGCTCACCCCATTCTCTTCCTGCCCACTTCCATGCTCTGCCCACACGCACCAACGCCATCTCTGTTCCCTCCACACACCAGAGGGTAGTCAGTCCAGCCACACACTCTGCACTTGGCATGGACCCAAGAAGAAGCCATGCCTGCCTGGAAGTGGCCATGGGTCATTTGGGTGGGGGATCCTGGGCTTATTACCTGGAGCAAGGACCCCAGAGAAGCATGCCCCCAGCCCCACGGATCTCTCATCTCTGGGGCGGCCAGGACGTCTTCCCCTGGGAGGTTGGTCATCGAGAAGGAGAGACAGAGGCTAAAGACCCCTCTTGCTCCGGTCTCAGCAAGGTTCTAAAAAGGCCAAGCAGGAAATTCCTGGAACCGGAGAGAGAATCTTCTGAAGGAAAAGAGGAGAGAGGGTGAGCGTGAGTCTGAGAGAGACGTGTGTACAAGGGCCACCGGGGAGCTGAGGGAGACAACCTGACCTTTACAATCGATGTGCTTAGGAGCTGAGACGCAGCAGTGAGGACAGGCAATAACCATCAATGTTTGGTGCTCTGGCTGTGAGCCAGCTGCTGCCGGAAATGGCTTTGGGCAGGGTCGGACGGGGGTTGCTGAGCTGAGTGGCATGGCCATAGTCACCTGGAGTGTGTTTGTGATGGCACTGGGGCCATTTGTTATTTCTGGTAGCACTCAGAAGCCCAGCTGCAAGGATCTTGCAGGGTTGGATAGGTGCAGGATTGGGTGCAAAGCTAAGGGACAAAAGCAGGAGGCCCCCAAGGGTGCTAGACACGGTGGTGGCTGTGATTTGCTGTGGGGTCCAGAGTGGATGGAGAGCCTTGAGGACCTGCAGGTCTCAGTGCAATGTGTCAGCATGTGAGCTCTGGGTCAAGGGTGAGTACCTGGAGATGCAGGAGCCAAGGAAGGGTGTTACCATTTGTGTTTAAAGATTTCAGTGACAGAGGAGAGGGAAAAGCTCAGGATTTTGGCAAGGTGGCAGACCAGCTTACCTGCAAAGCATTCTCATTCAAAAGGGCCTAGGGATTTTGCCTAAAAGATAACATTTTTAAAAATCACATGGCTAGGTGTTCAAGAAAGTAAGAAAATTTTTCAGTGGCCAAAAATGATGAAGGGATTAAAGATTTGCAGTCTACTAAATGGATGTATTCGCTAAGAAAAAGTTTTTCCCAGTCTCTCTCCCCAGGCAGCTGGGGTTTGACTATTCAGCTAGGGAGTTTGCATATTCTCACTAAATATCTTTAGTGAAAAGACAGCCTAAAATAAAATCCACATGCTGGCACAGGGAGAGAAGGAGAGCCTCTGTTTCTACCTTGGCTCTGGGTGGGGAGAAAGGCTCCCTGTGGAACTCTCAGGCCCAAACAGTAACATAAAAAAGAATCCAGACGGGGGATACTCTTGAGACTTATGGCAAGAGCAAACATCTCTAACCAGGGAAACATTCTCACCTAGGTGATACAAGCTTCCCACAGATAAAGCCTCGCTCAAAATGAGCTCATAACCAAAATTATAAAATCCCAGAGAAACAATGTGTAAAATTTTACATAAAATTATAAAGCCCAAAAGAAACAATGAGATGAATAAAGGGTAGGAGAGAATTTAAAAATAAGTATGTTAGAAATTACTGAAGAAGTTAGGGAAGTTCCATTGGATATGTAACAAAAGAATGAGATGCGAAGAAAAAGAACAAACTAAAACATCTAGGCGTGAAGAACGCAGTCATTAAAATTAAAAATTTAGTGGGGAAGATAAAAAGCATCTTTAAAACCTTATTAGCAATCTAGAAGACAGAGCCAAGGAAACTGTCCAAATGAAGGCCAGAGGGTAAGAGATAGAAGCGTCTGTTCAGGAAAATGATAGCTTCATGATGCACTGGGCAGATCGTCTTTACCCAGCAGGTGCGCGCAGCCCTCAACGGCTTTACGTGTGGCCTGTGGACGTGTTAGCGGGTGAGTTCACAGGGGCACCCTTCTCCAGAGAGCTGTTCTTGGTCAAAGGGAGTCACCTCGCCTGAGAATCCTCAGAAGGTTCCCGTATCTCCCTCCTAGGATCCATGCAATCCATGTCTGATTGCTTGGAACAGAAAGGCTGGCCCTTGGGGTGCAGTCACCTGAGATCAGGCCAAGCCTCTGCCACCCGCATGCATGGGTTTCTCCTGGAAGTAATCTTCAATCCTTGACAAGAATCTTCGCTGCAAGTTCAGTTCCTAGGGTATCTAATTGAAAACAAGCCCTCCCAGAAGGGGAGAATGAGGAAGGGCAAGAGAATGGCTGAGAAGCTGTTAGGGTTACTGAGGAAGGGAGCACGGGCTCAGGGAGACTGGCATGTTCTGAGGGTGACACACAGAACAATGACACTCTGGACATACCCAGAGGTGCCAAAACAATGCACACACATTTCCAGAAGGGAAAAAAACTGTATTCAAATGGTAATACTCAATAGGCACCAGTAACAAAAGATGACTACAAGTCACATTTGGTTTCTGCAATTACAAGAGGGGCCCAAAGTGGTGACCCTCAGTGTCCAGACACTTCTGATTACGGTGACCTAAGTGTCCCCTCGTAACCCTGCCCATGCCATTTCAATTGTTTTCCCAAAGTGTCCCAGGTGTGCCTGGTTTTCTACGGCACGCCACATCCTGTAGGGTTCCTGTAAGTGGAAGGCAGGGGTGTTAAGTCAGGAGAACGTGGGGGAGACTCCACCGCAGCTCTTCGTCCTGTCCCTCATCTCAGTGAGTTCCCGCGGAGGTGGCTCTCACGCCTCGGTGCATGTAACAATCCTGGGATGAGAACTTCCCATTTTCCTGTATTAAGAACATGTCCCACACTCGCTCTGCTGGCTCCATCTCAGGTGTGCTGTCTGGCAGACTTGGTGGCAGGTGTGGGAACTGCCCTACAGCACAGCGGCAGAAACAGGGCTCGCTGCCGCGTGAGGCCCGGGCCTTCCCTGTGTGCATCACGCACAGCACCACGAGACTCACACTTGCCCCAAGTGCCTGCAGTTGTCAGGCCTGTTGGAGCTTCTACTGCACACCTCTGTTGTGCTTGTATTCCCACAACGTTCTCGAATTTCAAACACCGCTTCAAAATGGTCTTGCACTCCTCGAACGACACCTGTGCTTTCCCCATTTTTTGGGACTATCCTGCCTGTCATACGGTGACACCAGTGTTCATTAGATTAATGCCATCTTTTGAGCGAACATCATACTACACATTGCTGCTGTAATCCAGTTCAACTTCAAGAAGCAACACATAGATACCACGGCTTAAATGGTGTACATGTTTTTTGGCACCCTTGGTAGTAGTAATGTCACACGCTGCCCCTGAGAAAGAAGCTCCCTACCAGCCATCCAGGAAGGACGAGCGGCCTCCTGGGGAGGGACAACTGGACTGATCGCAGACTTCTTGACAGCAACATTAGAAGCCAGAGTCACATCTCCAAAGTGCTGAGAGAAAACTCCGGTTATCGTAGAATTCCACGCCAGCCAAACCTACCTTCCATGCTGGAGTCAAGTCATGACATTTTCAGGCACATACTGAGAATTGACTACTGGAAGACACACACCTAAAGAAGGAAGGACGGACACACGTGGGAGGGAAGGACGGTAAGCCACACCCCACATTCTGTCTGGCTGTGCCAGGGGACTTGACCCGCACGCAGGGTGGTCGGGAAGCCAGGAGCTGATTCCCTGGAAACGCTTTCAACGATCAGCTGAGAGGAACTGCAGGTGAACACCCGGGCTCCCTCACCCCTCAAAGGGACACTAGGTGGTGCCCCTGGACATGGTCCGGGGGCTCTATCAGGAGCAACTTCTGTGTCCCAAGTGGCAATCTGCACATACTGCGTCCACAGTAGCTGCCCTCCTGTCCCCTCGCTTCCCCATCTGCCCCAACACCTATTCTGGGGTCACCTCCTAACCAAAATCCTATCTTGGAGATTTTTCAGGCAGGAATCCACCCCAAGGTAAAAAGTGGGGTCCAGGGAGCTGACCTGCAGGATGGGGTCCCAGCGATCGGCCACAGGCCACCACTGCTGCAGGTGTGTGGGGCAGTGACAGCCCTGGTGTACCTCAGCATCTCTCTTACCTAGACCCACATCAAGGTCGGCTGGGGTCAGGGAGAGGCGCACTCTGGGTGTGCAGAGCCCTAGGACTTGGAAGATGGGGGCCGTGGTGGCTGTGAGGATGGTGGCACTGCGTTTGAGGTTATTCACCACAACAGATCCCTGCAAGGTGACACTGGTAGGCTGTGCAGACGGACACCTGGGGCCTCATGTGGCAGGCAGCACTGTTAGAGACCCGGCTTCTGCAGCAGGACAGCTGATTCTGCCAGAGTCAGGCTCAAGCTTGGGTCACAAGGGCAGCAGGGCACCACGGAGGCTGGCTTCACACCCCAGCAAGTTTCTGGTGCTAAAATCAAGGACATGGTGGGGAAGGGAGTGAGTCCTAGACATAGAAGGAGAACCTTTGGAAGATGCACTTGAACACCGCCAACCTGCACCCTCCTGCCAAGCCAGAGACCCCTCAGCACCAGGAGACCCTGCAACGCCCCAGCTCAGGCAGGGCCTCAGAAGGGGAAGGTGAGGGTATCAGGTGCACCCTGCCTCCCCTCACTGCTTCCACAGCGACTGTTGACTCCACTCTTGAACAGGCAGGACTAAGAGTTCCAGCTTCAGGAAGAAGCCACTGAGCAAAGACCCACAGAGGCTGATGGGCACTGAATGGGCAGGAAATGGGGAACCGATCCCAAGGGTCCCGGCGGGAGCAGCACAGACCCGGAGAGGAGAGGGCATCACCATGTGGACCTTCCTCTGTGGCTCAGGATTTAACATCCTGGTGGGGGTGCGGGAGATACCAGTGGGATGCCAGAATGCCTAGAAGCATGGAGGCAACAGCCCACAGTGGAGGAGGAGGTGCCAGGCCCCCTGATGGGCACTGAGGATGGGTCAGGAGCCCTGGATCAGGCATGCTGGGGGGCATTTATCACACAAGACTCCCTCAGCAGACAAGGAACTTCCCCTGCACTCAGGTGGAAGTCAAGGTGACAAGGAGAGGACTCTTAGAGGAGGTGGCAGTGTCCTTGAGAAGGATAGGGCAGAATGGGGGAGCCCTGATGAACTTGGGAACCTGAGTGTTCTTGGGGGTGGCTACGTTCCTGATTGAGAAGGACAGGGCTGAATGGGGGAGCCCTGAAGGACCTGAGTCCCTGAGTGTTCTTGAGGGTGCCCGTGTTCCTGATTGGCAGGGGATAATTGGTATAGGTTCACTGCTTGGGGCAAGGTGTATGTAAATTTCTAGTAGGCCCCAAGCCAGGACAGCAAGCCAGGGTCTCCATTTTCAGGTATTTCCTGAAATAAGGAAATACTTTCCTATTATCAGGGCTGGTGGTGGGTGAACAGAGGCTGACGTCAGCAGACACATGAAAATCACAACCCCTCCATGATGCCCAGACCTGAGTCAGTTCTCAGCTGGAAGTCCTGCTGGGAAGGTCTCGGCAGACAGCGCAGCCAGTCGGTAGAGTCACTCTTCCCAGGTCCCTCTCCAAGGTACAGTGGCCATTCAGAGTAACCCATCCTGGGAGGGGACAGACAGACCTTTGGAGAACTCCACTTACAGGACTCTGACCCTGGGGCAGGTTAGAGAATCACATTCTGGTGTAAGTGCATCCTGCCCTGTGTGAGTCATCACTCACCACGGAACCCGACTTAGTGCCTTGGTGATCTCTTCCTCCCACATGGAAGGAGGACTATGGTCTCATCTGAGGCTTAGGGTCCTCTTTCAAGTTCACAGGTTGGGGGGAAAATTCAGTTCCTTTCAGTTGTAGGACTAAAGTCCTAGCTTTCTTGCTGGCTGTTAATTGGGGCTCATTCTGGGCTCTTAGAGGCCACACACCATTCTCTACCACCTGTCCCTTGGACATCTGCTCCCTCAAGGCCACAGGTGAATTCCTTTTCCTTTCTTCTCCTTTTCTCTCCTTTCATCTCCTTTCTTATGTTTGCTTTTTTTTCCTTTTTTTTGAGACAGGGTCTTCCTCTGTTACCTAGGCTGAGGTGCAATGACCAAGATAGTAGGAACTGAATTCTACCATCAACCACTGAACTTGAAAGTGTACCCTGAAC
The DNA here is from genome assembly GCA_963573935.1 of Arctocebus calabarensis. NCBI lineage: Eukaryota > Metazoa > Chordata > Mammalia > Primates > Lorisidae > Arctocebus > Arctocebus calabarensis. The sequence continues at coordinate 68,141 of CAUYON010191655.1, forward strand.
TTCAGATGAGACCATAGTCCAGCCCATCCTGGTTTCCAGCCTAGTGAAACTTTGTGTAGAGAACAGTGAAAACACCACAGCTTTGAACTTGTGAGGTCAAGCCATCCTCCTACCTTGGCCTCTCAAAGTTCTGGGATCACAGACATGAGCTCCCAACCCAGCCTCGCTCGTACTTCCTTTAAGAGCTCCCTTTGTTAGGTCAGATGCCTCCAGGACACTGTCCCTTTGATTATTCATTAAGTCCACTGATAAGGCACCAGGGTGACATCTACAGATCACTGCTGACCTGTGAGGTAATGAAGGGTGGCAGGATATGCTCCCCCAAAGGATGCCATTTTGGCATAAAGATCATTCAGGGAGGGTGCTAAAACCACTTCTAACTCCTGGGGAAGGAGGGAAACACTCCTGCATGAGCCACACCCTCTCTGTACCAGCAGCAGAAGAAACACTCTTTGATGGGAAGCCATAGCTAAGAGAATTCTGTCGAATAGACCTTGTTAAAACAATTCTTATTTTCCTTTACCCTCCCCACATGATTTAGCTATTCTACTGCAACTGCCTCTCTTCATTTAATCTGGCATAGAAGCATTTAGAATTTGCTAGTTCTTTGAGCTTTCATTTCCTTGAAGGCCCCTGAGTTCCATAAAACTCATATTACATAAATCCACATGCCTTTCTCCTGTTAATCTGTCTTATGCTGTATATATTCTCAGGCTCAGCTGGACATCCTAAGAGACAATGTTTTGCCTCTGATAAGGTGACAGGACCACAGGAGGGGTATCCCATCATAATCATAGGTCCTGCCCACCCCCCCCAGGAGTCCTGGGGCCATCCTAGAGTTCTTCCTACTGCACCAATTTGTGTCCTGTGTATCTAAGCATCTGTAGACCCACCTGTCCCTCTCCAGCCCCTGAATATGCACAGTACTTATTCACTGGTACATGTTAATGTTTGTTTGTGGCCTAGTAAGTGGTCAAGGCTACTGTTTGTAAATGTTCCACCTATGCCTGAAAACAATGACTGCATCTCCCAATTTAGGAGTGCAGAGTTCTTTTAACAAGGAATGTTCATTTAAGCTTGAGATGGCTGCACTTAGCAGATGACAGAATGACAGTTATCATGGGAGGGAAGTCTGTGTGTGAGTGTTTGAAATGGCCCTCCCGCCCTCCTCATCCCTGCTCCTCAACCCTGCACTTTAGACCTCTGCCCTGGTGAAAACAGTAAATCAGCTGTAAGAAAATGTAGAGCACAGGAACCACGTGAGCGAGTCTAACCAGGCACGAGCTATTGCACAGGGGTACAAATGGGGTTGGTGACATGTGGTGCATGGTGACAAATGGCTCATACCAGGCACCAGGAGCATTGCAGTTGAAGCTTTCCATGACCCTCGTATTGTTGAGGGGTTTAACTTTATATTTTTTCAGGCAAAAATCACTCACTAAAGTTTTTAAAGAAAATCCTAAATGACCTGAAATAAAATATATAACCTCCAAAGCCATTAAGGGTGCAGAGAAAAAGAAAGAGAGGGAAGGTAGGCAGCAAACCCACAGAAAATAGGGAAGAAGATTGAAAGAAGTATAGAAGGACCAGGGTAAATAGGAAACCAAAATCAAATTGGGAAATAAGTCTGAGTAGATCAGTATTTGCAATAAATGTAAATGGGTAAAATACGCCAGTTAAAGGCAGAGCATCAGTCCAGGCTTAAAGATGAATGCCACCTCCCTGCTATTCGCAAGTGATAGCACTAGACATGAGAATGCAGAAAAGCTGATAATCTGAGGGGGCAAAAAAACGATGTTCTAAGCCAACTCTAATCAAAAGAAGTTACTATTATACTATCAGTAAAAATTGACTCTACAGAAAAAAAAGCGTTTTAGAGATAAAAGTGGCTACTACATAAAGGTAAGAAGGACAATTCACCAGGAAGGTATATTAATTTAAACTTCTTCCACTTAGTAATTTAGCCTCAAAAAATATAAAGCCAAATTTTAAAAGTTCCAAGGAAAAATGCGTAAACTCACAATACTGAAGAATACTTCTCTTTCAATAACTGATACATAAGAGTTGAATAATAAAATCAACAAGCTTAACATCCATTAATGTTCACACAACAAAAGAATCCTACTCAGAAATCAGGATGCACATTCCTTTTAGGCACCTATGGAACCTTTATAAACACTAGCCACTGTTACTCACTAGGCCACAAAACAAATCTCACCACATTCCAAAGAACTGACACCATGCAGATTGTCTTCTTTTACCAAAATGTGGTAGACCTAGAAATCAATCACAAAAAGACAACTCCAGGAGAATCCTGGTGAATGAGTAGACTAACAGGAAACCAACAAGGTTGCTGGATATAAGATCCATATATCAAAATGCAGCATGCTTCTATACACCAGAGAGAAACACTCCGAATTTTAAAGGAGGTACCATTTATAATGCAAAAACTACATGATATATAGGGAAAGATCTAACAAACCTGTATAAACTTGTATTTATGGAAACAATTATAAAAGTTTATAGAATGGTATTTATAAAGGACTCAAATGATTGGAGGTATACACAAAATTTCATCAATTCTGAAACATGCATTTTTTTTTCCCCATTTGTAATATCCCACAAATCAGATAAATGGATTGTTTCTTAACTTTCTGTCACAGATTAATCAATAGCACTTTTTCTTTTCTCAACAGGGTATACAATAGTGGTGGTTTTTTACTCCATGGCATCTTGAAGTCAATTAAATAAATAACATGTCCATGGATGAAAAGACCAAAAATTATAAAAATGGTGAAGGTTTCCAATGTGTTTTAAAATTTCAGTGCAATTGTTGGTGGGTTCCTTTTGAAAATCATGAAATAGCAAATAGCTGAGAATAGGCAAGGAAATTGTGTTAAATAACCTGATGGAGGGGGTGTTTTTAACAAACATCAAGATCTACTCAAAGCTTTAGGAGTTGGACCACATGTATTGGCATGAGACTTAGACAAACAGAGCAATGTAGCGGGACAGAGTCCAGACAGAGACTCGTGTGTGTGTGTGTAAACTTGATCTGTGAGATGCATTACGGAGCAAAGGAGAAAGACTACTAATCTTTGCTGCTGGACAACTGGTTATCCACATCGAAGAAGGTAAAGTAAAATTACTCCCTCACACCAAACACATAAATTTGGCAGAAAAGTAATCTGTATGTAAAAAGTAAAACTTTAAAGTTTTAGAAGAAAATGTAGCAGAAATAGTTTTAATGATCTTTGGAAGGATTTCTTATATGGAACACAAAAAGCATAAACTATAAAGAAAAATATTAACAAATTTGTCGTAACTGTTCAACATCAGTAGCCATTGGGAAAAGGCAAATTAAAACCACACCTGTCTTAATGGCTCACACACAAGGCAGTGGGGATGATGCTTGACGAGGAGCCAGCAGAGCAGTAGTATCTCAACGTGGTGTTTGGGACACAAAATGGCACAGCTGTCCCGAAAACCAGGAGTTTTGCTTTGTTGCAGGCTTTCCCAATGGTAAACACACATCCACCAGGAGCCCCAGTAATCCAGTTCCTCAGTATTTACCTTGGAGAAATGAAAAGAAAACCTGTGCTCATACCAAGCCAAGACACAAACGTCTATGGCAGTTGTGCTCAGAACAGCCGCAAACTGCAGACAACTCAAGGTCTTTCAGCAATGTCGGGAATAAGCAGAGTGGTGCAAGGGGCACGCCCACGCAGGGGAGCACCACAAAAGAGGGCAAAGGAGGAAACTGTCACGGGTGCTGACAGCAATACGCATGAACACGTGTGGTCACTCATTATTCTTTCTAGTTTTTCTATGAAATTGAAATATATAATAGTGATGCACAAAATAAAATGCATGCGTACATAATAAAATGATGGAGGCCAAATTCAAAGGACAGAATCTTTCTCTATTAAAAGATTTCGTTATGGGTGGTGCCTGTGGCTCAATGGAGTAGGGTGCTGGCCTCATATGCCAGAGTGGCAGGTTCAAACCCATCTCTGGCCAAAAATTGCAAAAATAAATAAATAAATAAAAGCTTTCGTTATATTTAAAAGTCCAGGGCTTCCTTATTCAATGCCTGTCACATTGATCGGGAAGCGCTGGCGCTCCGTCACTGACCAGGGCTACACTTTCTCCACTGTTGTAGCCCATATAGCCCATGGCTAGGAGGAGTGAGAGTTATAAGAAACACCTGTATAACTCAATAATGGAACACCTGGGTGGAAAGGGCATGGAGAGGGATTTAGCTCTCCTAACAAGCATGAGAACTTGCGACATGAGAGCAGTGATGAATTGGCAGCCTCTACATCTGTGGTGTTGAGAGGCACGAGATCAGCCTTACATTAGGCTGGAGGAGAAGGCAGTCAGGAGCATGCACATTCTATCACAGACTCACTTACTCTGACTTTCTCCTCTCCTGCCTGCAGAACGCCAGCACGGCATCTCTGCTCAAGATTACCAAGCTCTGCTAAAGACTAAGATCTATTTTTCTAAGAAGACAGCTTTACTCTCTCTAAGATTCTCTCTCTCTCTCCAGCTAAAGTAGACAGCCCTCAGGCACCTAAGAGACCTGAGCAAGGTAACTTAGCGGTCCACGTCCAGAACCTAGTTAAGTCGGGCCTGAGACTGGCCAGTTCTGGGCCCTGACAAGTGCTGTCAGAAGTGACATGTGACACTCCACCTGAGCAGCCTGTGGCCTTCCACAAATACATGTTGACTGGGCATCATTTCTGCGGTCTAGAAAAGACAAAGAGAGTACATTATTACCTAATCGTATTTAGAAGCGTCAACAGTGGCACTCTGATACCCAGTGAAGCTCACACGGTTTCACCGGGCGTCCGTCTCAAGAAGTAATGCTACTGAAGTCAGTTATTTCTAGTTGAAACAAAACTACATTTTCACTAACAAATAGTTTCTAAGATGCAAGAGAAATTCCAAAATATCAAATCATAATTCAGATAAATACATAAATATGGGAAAATAGCTAATTTTATTCTTCAAGTGACCATGATGATTTGACCATTGCGTATAAGCAACTTACTATGAGAAATGGTGTTTTATTAGGATTTCACTTTTAAGTGAAAATATTCTTTATCATTCTCCTATTCTTTGTAAGCATTGGAGCGCACACACATTGCTATAGCTTGTAAAGCATGCTGATAGAAAGCTGCACACCATCATAGGTTAAGCACCTGTGCAGTGACTGTGTCTGAAGGTGCCGTGCTATGTCCAGGTGATGCTCGGGACCACCTGAGACAGGTGGTGCTCTTAGTATGCAGCTTGTACAAAGTCATGGACAGCTGGGGAAACAAGAACGGACCTGCCCAAGGACACGTCTGGATGTATCTGTCCTGTGTTCACTCCAGAAACCTTTGCACTGAGCAGCGGACAGTGGGCATTTAGTGAATGTCTGCAGGCTGGAGAGGATTATTCAAGGAATGGCTGTTAGGGCTGCGGCCTGGACCCAGGTCCAGCTGGCTCAAAAGCGTCTGCTTTTAATAAGTACCATGCTTTTATTACTTCAGTCCCATGTATCAGACATTTTCTTCCTAAAATGGTTGGTAGGTTTTCACTAAAATGAAAACCGCTTTCTTGTTCATAATACCAAAGATAAGAGTCATTTAAACATAGTTTAAGACTTTGAATCTGTCCTGGGGAAGTTCATGTGGACTCTTTAGCACTGGAGATGTTTTATTCTACAAGAGATCTATCCCAAACCCTCCAGGGCTTGGATGCCTGAACCCCCGCTGAACTTGCCTGGCTACCCAGGAGTACTTCAAAGCAACCCATCCAATTACTATATAAACACAATAATAGGACATCTGTTTTTTAATTTTAATTTTATTTTTTCCCACTAAAATATTCAAGTGAGAAACATTTGGAGATTTATATTCAGGGCATAAGACCAAATGGCATCTGAAGCATTTCTTTGTTAAATATAATTAATTTTTCTTGGCTTTTTTCCTCCATCATGACAAAGCCAGATCTTTACCATTCTTCCTATTTATAGGTGACTATTTCCCATCCTCAAAGGTCTGAGCTGGAACCACTGAGGTGCTGGAGAGAGAGAGCAATTCTGTTCCTTTTTCTGTCCTCCTATGGTAAAGAAGAGCCAGGCACTTTGAGGCACTTTAATTTTTACAAACAAACAACAGCAAACAAAAAGAAAAACAGCCCTCAGCTGGCTTTCATCTTGTTTGAAGAAAGTGGTTGGGCTCATTTTGCTTCACTTTGAGTGGGGAGGAAAGCAGCCCAGCCCCTGGGGAGAGGGCGGGAGCCCTGTGGAGAGTGAGTAGGAGACGAGGAATATTGCTTTCCTCTCCTTGTGTTTTCCTAAGAAAACAAAGATGTCTTTGTAACACACACATACACACGCGCACACACACGCATGCAAACACGCCCCCAAATTAGAATCTAAGGAAGTATAGGAAGGAACACTGCACAGAGAACGGTTACTTTTCCAATAAGAGATATATGTGATCCGGCCCCTGGGTGTTGGTTTTAAGTGGAGATATTGACTTCCAGCTGACTGATGAGGGAACATCTTTCTCCTGAAATATTGATAGTAGATTACAAGAAACCGCAAACCGTCTCCATAAAGCACGTTGTTCCTAATCCTAATGGTGCTCTTTCCTCAGGATGACTGCTATGCTCATGATATGATGGCTTTATTCTATCTTGGGGAAAAACTTTTTACCATACTGCTAAATTAACTTGTCAAAAGGCTTCAAACTTCGGAAGCTTTTACAGCTCAATTCAGTGCTATTATTCAAGATTGAATGGGAAGGCCACGGACTGTAAAAGCTTGCAAAAAATAAATTTCACAGGCTTTCAGAGACTGAGTGAAATACTTACCTTTTGTTCAGGTTGTATATCTTTATTGAAGACTCTGAGAATAGCTGCAGTTTTGCCTATAAATCCTCACTCCTACCCTAAAAGACTCTTGTGTTTTTGTCTGTTGCCCTTGAAGGCCTGGCGGTGCCTGCTGGGTGACCATTCATTCCCGCAGAGCACCATGCCTCCACACACGGGGGCGGCGGGGAGACAAAGACCCCCAGCTCCCAGAGTGAACCTTGGCTTTCTGAATTCTTTTATTCTGGAAACAGATTCACAATGGATTTGATAGCCAATTATTGCTTATAAATACGAGCCAACTGCCCTGGTGCTTTGGAAGTTTCTATCTGTAGATTGGGGAGGAGGAGAACAGAGCGTGGCTGCCATTTATGTTGGCACTCGGGTATAAATAGTGGGGACCCCAACTGTGACAGGGGAGCATGAGGACCCTGACCATGACAGGGGCATGTGGAGCAAGGGAATGCACAGTGTCCAGCACTAAGCCCAGCCTCAGGGCAGCCTCCTGAGGACGCCAACACAGAGACAGAAACCATAGGGAAGGAAGCGGAGAGCTGGTGACAGGTGGGGCTGGGGGCCCAGGCCGTGGGTTGGAAAGACTTTTTATGTTATGTGCCTCCTTCCTGTCACAGAATCGTTAATAAGAGCCCTTCCTGGAGGCTGATGTGCCCTAACAGTCTGAGGTGGACAGTGACAGTGGTGCAGCTGCCCTGTTGTCTTCTGGACGAAGATTTAAGATCTCCCTTCCACGGATAGGAGCTTATTTCAGCATTTTCCAACTCAACTTACTCAAGATAATAAGAAAAAACCCGCATAGATTTTGTGCACCCATAACCCAAGGGGTTGAAAGGTTGTTTGGAAGACAAGGCACGCGCACACACCCCCACCTCATCACGGAAGGCAAGTTCAAACCCCTTCTCTTCCTCAAAGCCTTCCTTATTCCCCAACGGAGAGAAGTTTTTTGTCTCGTACTTCCTTCAGAATATGTCCTCCCTGCCTCACAACACCCGAAAACCCCTCTCTGATGTGAAGGGTGTTTGCCTGTGTGCTGGGCCCCCTCCGGTCTGTGAGCCCCGAGTCTTGTCCCCAGCCCTGCCGACCAGCACTCTCCCGACGGTTCATGTGCTCATCACATGTCTGGATGGAGCCCGGGAGGTGCGGACTTTATAAAGCTGTCCAAGGCGGCCAAGGTTGCACACAGTCATGCAGGTGACAGGAAGTAAGGAGGTCACTAGGGTCTGTGAAGGACCAAGGACAGCTCTCAAAAAGATTAGAACAAGAGCTGACTTGTGGGAACAGGTGTGGCTCAAACACAGACGGGCCAGGACAGAGATGCATTTGGGGACTGGCTAGACATGGCAAGTGCAGGGCTGACCAGAGGCTGGGTCTGGCCCTGGAGTCCCAGGGACAGCCCTTTCAAATAGAACTAGGGCTCTGGTTCCAGAAAAGGTGCCGGGCTCCCCGTCTGTGGGGTCACCTGGCAGCAGGGTCCTGGATAGTTTAGAGCCTTGGGATGCCCATCCCAGGCAGCCCTTGGACCCCTTGTCCCTTCCAGGTCACATCACAAGGTGCCCATGCCCAGTCATGCGAAGTCCTGGGTTTGGGCTAGTGACTCGACGTTTCTGTTGAGCTTGTTTAGAATGTCAGTGCGAGCTGGATGTGACTCGCGTGTAGGATGTCAGTGCGAGCTGGATGTGACTCGCGCGGGTCGGAGGAAGAATGCAGAGAACACTGCTGAGTGCTGCCAGGGGCGGGCCTTCCTGAGACTGAGCTCCAAAGTCTCCCTACAGACAGTCTCTTGTTGCCCGCTTTACCCTGTATGGTTTGGGGGACACGCAGGAGTTGGGAGGGGTCTGTATGCACACGGCTTCTCCTGGGAGCCAGGCTCCGCGCCCGGTGTTCTTGGCCCAAACCCTAAACATCTCCCTACATTATTATTCCTGTTTCCCAAGAGACTCTGCACAGTTTCCCAAAGCCACACAAGTTGTAAGGGACAGGCCGGGGCGGATTGTCCATCCGCCCACTCCAGGGCTTTTCCCAAACACAAGTTTCCTTCTGTGGTTGCAGGTGGGCAGAAAACACACCCCCTCAACTCCCCCCACAGGCCCTGCGCTCAGCCCACATAGAAATGTGGGAACTTGACAAAGTCAGAGACTACTTGTATTAACAGTGGACTTTTTGACTTACCAGGGATTCTTTTCAACATTGAAGTTTTTTTAAAAGAGATTTTTCTGGTGAACTCAAATATAATTGGGAAACTAGAAATGTGATTTGCCAACCTGCCTCTGTAAAAATCCTAGTTTTGGCAGAGTGCCCCATATATAATGAGCAGGTTCAAGTAGAGGAACTCGATGGGAAATCTGCTTTTACCCACAACGGTGGTACCTGCCGCTTTGGTCTCGGGCAGAAGAACAAACTGGGAAGGAAGGTCTCCCGGCGTTCTGGGAAGAATGTCGCCCTTGAGACAGCAAAAGTAGAATGCAAGTCAAGAAAGAAGAAGAGGAGAATACCATCGAGTGTGTAAAGAGGCTGAGTACACGCGGTGCTACACGTACACACATGATGAGCCTGCAGATACATGGACACACACAACGGTGCAGTGGACTGGGTCTCTGCGTCCCCCTGAAGCTCATGTTGAGATCTTCACCCCCAAGCTGATGGTGTCAGGAGGTGGGGTTTGGGGGAGGTGAGGCGGTCACGAGAGCACAGCCCCTTGCAAATGCGACTCGTGCCCCTGTGAAGGGACCTCAGCCAGGGAGCTGTGCTCGTACTGCTGCTGTCCAGCCTGGGCGACAGAGCGAGACCGCATCTCTACACATAAGGGACCTTAGTGACTCTGCTGCCCTTGCGAGGGCCCAGTGAGCAGGCGCCATTGATGAGGCAAATTGCAGGCCTTGTCAGACACCAAATTTGCTGGTGCCTTGATTTTGGACTTCCAGTCTTCACGACCGTGAGAAGTGGCCACGTGCTGTGTAAGCCACCTGGCCTGTGGTCCTTTGTTACAGAAACCTGAGCAGAGGAAGATTAACTCATACTCGGCTTGGGGGGAAGGAAAAGGCAGTTCTGTGTTTGACTGGAGCCCGGTCCCTGCTCACTCCCTTCATCCCCTGCTAAACCAGGGCCCCTGGAATAGGAGTGGGGTCTCCATCGGGAGCCCTGTGGCTCCAGGCATCAGCCCTGCCGGGTCTGGCCCCTCTGCAGTTCTTCCAGGGGACCTCCCTGGACCCTGCTTTTCTCTATGATGGCTCTGCTCAGATTCCCACCTGAGGACTGGTCACCTGTGCTTGCAGCATGCCCTGACCCTGGCTGCAAGGGAGCTCCCGAGGGCAGACTCCTTCCCTGCCGAAGCCTGAGTCTCTAGAAGCTGGTCTGTGAGGGCGCGGACAGGACTTGAGCTGTTCAGGGCCTCAACACTTCTCGGAATCAGCGAGGGAACTCCAAGCCTGGTGTCCCTCCAGGGCCCAGGTGAGGGGATAGGGTTCTCTCACCAAACAGGAGCACCTCAGGCCACCTTTAGAGTTCCTGCCGGAACACCAAAGGGTGCCCTGTGTGCAGACCGAGGGTTCGAGAACTCACTGTTTGCAGTGAGCCTACCGCAGCTGCCAGGCACTCCTGGGCCCGAGTCCAGAACCCAGGGAGAGGATGGGGAATGCAGCGGTGAGGGGCCTTGGGGGAAAGCCCAGGGCATGGGGGTCAAACCAGGTTGAAAAGGACTTGTTCTCGGGCTTTTAAAAAACAGTGAGCGAGACTGAGAAACATTATTTGTGAGACAAAGACAGGTCTAGAGAGGGAAAGAGTTGATATGAAATAGGTAGTTTTAAGGAAGGGTGCCCAAAGCCGGTACTGAGGATACTAGGATTTACATGTTATTTAACACGAGGATTTTATTAAAATACCCACTGTGCGCACACACACACACACACACACACCCCACTGCATGAGGGTCTGTGTGAGCCCAAAGCTTCATTTACTAGAACGTGTCTGGAGACTGCAGAGCTCACCGGAAGGCCTCGGAAGGTGCTAAGAGGAATACATACGCTATTGTGTTCCTTTGACAGGGCAAGGGAGATGGGGAGAGGGAGAGACAGAGAGAAAAAGAGAGAAGAAAAGGACAGAGGGAAACAAAGGAATAGGAGAGAGACAGAGAGGAAAGGTGTGGAGAGAAGCACCTGCTCACCCCGCAGTGGCTTCGCAGGACAGCCTGTGTCTGGATCAGCAAAAGGCTGACCGGCAGCCAGGGTGTCCGGAGACGGCAGCTGCTGTCATCACGCCTGGTCTCTTGGGGCTTGGCTGCTTCTCTTGCAAGTAGCCAACCATGGTGCCAGCGTGATGTCCTCAAAACATGGCATCTGAAGGAAGAGACACGGGTTCTCTGGACATTTGCTCAGTTGTCCCAAGTGGACGTCTGGAAAGAAGTGTGCAGAGCAGCGATTGTACAGGACTTTCTGCCAGGAGCTGGGAGCCCACCCTCCGAGCCCGAGCGAGAGCAGCAGTTTGCTGAGACACGGGAGCCCTCGTCCTCAGAGACTACCACTGCAGGGCACCCGCAGTCCCACAGGGACACCCACACCATGCTCCCTGCCTCCTCGTGCGCCCACTCTGTGCACGCTGACCTGGGGCTTGGGAGCAAAGCCTGCCCCAGGGGCTGGGTGGTACTGATGTTGCTTGTGCTTTGGATTTCAAGGAACTTGGTGAGAGGAATTGGAGGCTCAGAGTTTGTGGTAGCAGTGACATCTTTTGGAAATCAGTTTCACAGCCTTGAATGCAGCACAAAGCTGCAGCCTTGGATGCTCCTGCCTGCCTGGCCCGGCTGCCCTGGGCAGCTGCACCCTCATTTTCTGCCTGCAGCGCCAGCCGTCCCAAGCAAGACCCCATTCCACCTCAAGCTTGGGCCACATCCTCTGGCCTCTGCACCGTCCTGACTGAGAACAGCCTGGCGGTCAGCTGAGGCCCTGTCTGTCACAAAGCTGGTCAAACCTGACTTGAACTCTAAGCCCGTCATCTTAAACCCGGAAGCATCTGGATGCTTCCGGGAGTCCCATCCCAGCCTTCTTGTCTCTCTCAAGTTATGAGCACACACCTTGCTTCCCTTCCTCCACCAGTTTCCACACAGGTCTTTCTTGAGCTGAGACTCCTTAGGGAAAACGTGGGGAGCTGGTGGACAGGCCCTGCGTGGAGGACGGAGGGTCCCACTGCCCGCCTACTTCTCCTCCACCTTTGGCAGTGCAGGGCATGGACACCTGGACTCAGGGTCAGCATTGCCACTGCCTGGCCTCACAGAGCTGTGCAGGGCTGCCGTGAGGACAGAACGAGTTAGCACGCGAAAAGGGCTTAGACTCCTGCACCCCAAGCCGTCCATCCTTCCCGTTGTAATCCCCCCTCTAGAGCCAGCCTGCCCTCCACTCACGCCCGTGCCCCTGGGCCTCATTATCTCCCCCAAGTCTTCTCCCAGCTGATACAGTTCCCTTCTTAAGAAGTGTTCTGGTTAATATGATTTTTACCTTTCTGTAAAGTCAAGTTTTCATACAGTTTATACATGTAAGAGTCATTCCCTCCTGAGCACCATTGCCGAGTTGTTTCCATAGGATAAACCATTTCATGCAGCTGATGAGAAAACAAAGACAGACACTCTTGTCCTCACCCGGCTGCCCCCAGTTGCCACTTCCCTTTCTCTGTTAACAGAATGCCAGTTCGTCAGACCTGGGTGGCTGTCTCTAGATGTCAGGGGTAGGCAATTCCTCCCACAGCCTGCAGTTTAGGTCATGATCCATCTGACCCCTGGTTGGTTGGTGATCCCACCTACCTCCCTTGGCCAGGAATGGGTCTAGGAGCAGCCAGGAGTTAGGACAATGAGAGACCTGGAAGTCGCTGAGTTTGGTCGGTGAGGGATGACTTTGCTTTCTGGATAAAAAGGATCAACTTGGATACCTTGTCCCCCTTTCCGTTTGTTCTTCCCTTTTTTTTTTTTAATTGGAACTTGGACATGACGCTGGATGTGCCTTAGCCTGCTGGGGTCTGGAGGTGGTGAGCTCAGAAGCTAACGTGCTAAGGATACTGGTGGAGAAAAGTGAGAGGCGCCCCCATTCCTGGATGGCACCAATGGGGAGCTGTTGTGACCCTTGGCTGTACCTGAGAAAATAAACTCAAATGAATTCAAGCTGCTGAGAGGCAGGGATCTGTTACTTGCATCCTGAAGCGTTCCTAACAGAAAGTATAACTTGAAATTGGAAAATATATACTCAGAAGTACAGGGCCAGGATCGGCATCATGTTGTTCCCTGTAATCTAGAAAGGTGCTGCTTAATTCAGCCACATTTTTATCTAGTGTAAAAACCACCCAGTATAAACATTAGTCAAGGAATAAATCTGTGTCTCAGATGAAAACAAAGGCAGACCCAGCCCTGAGGACCAAAGACTGGCATTTCCAAGAGACGAGTCTCTGTGCTCTGAAGAACAGACTTTTGTGAAAAGTGATGTCAGTGCTCAGGTGTGTCTGTGACTCTGGCAGACAACAGGGCTCAGCAGGAAACGCTCTCTGCTCCATAGCACGCTCTCAGGTTTGTGTCCAGACTGGAGTTTGGCTTTGCAATCTGAGCTTTGCTTTCCATCTTCCCTCTTCAGCAAAATCAGATCAACATTTGGGGGCAAGGAATTTCTGGGGAGCTCTACACAATCTCTTTTCCTTTATTTGTCCTGCCGATTCTATTTTTCTCTCCTTTGATGCATTTCATGTTGCAGGGAATGAAAAGCAAACACGAATCACTTTTTTCTGGGTCATTACCTCAGAGAAGAATCGTACCACTGAGATCCCCCATATCTTGGGAACATATTTAATACAACTTGTTTTTATAAGTAATTCCTTCCTTGTAGAGTGGTTTCAATTACAACAAAAAGGAAAATGCTCTCAGGAACTGTAATTTCATTATCTTGGATTAGGACACACATGTCCACATTTCAAATTTAATTGTTTCAGCATTTTTTCTTGAAACAATAATTTCTTGTATCTGAAAACTTCCTAACATTCTACGAGGGACAAAGTTTGAGTCAAGGAGGTGTAAATATGTGAATCGAGACAATAGCCACACTTGACATGTGTTTGAGGAAAGCATTAGTCCTTTATGACTTCTTTTGCTTTTATTTTCTTCTATTGATTTTTGGTGAGAGTTGATTTGGAGTTTATCAAAATATGACTCTTATTTACCCTAATTCAGGTAAAGTATGTATGTGATCACCCAGTCTTGACTATTTAAATAAATTAATTGTAATGGAAACTTTTATTGTTTGTATTCATGGTGTGGAATCACTTATTTTCCAGTTGATTTTTGCTTTCCTAAGAGAAGGGAATTTTGACTTTGATTTTCATTGGTGGGTGTTCAATGTAGAAAAGCCAGATACACCAGATACACAGTGCGCACTTGATAAATATTTGTCTGTGTTAATTACTGGTAGTGTAAATGTGTGATACTATTAGTACGGCTTCTCGGCAGCAACACATTTAATACCATATTTGGTATTAAAAGTTTGGTTTTTGCCTGAATTGTAACATTCCACAAAATGTCATAATTTGTAGATTCTGACGAGATTTGTTCCTCGATTTCTGTTCTTTGGGTACTGTCAGGATGAAAGCACGGGGTTCTTTATCTCGTGGGCGACATGGTGACTGTGCACCGTGCCCTCCCCGCGCCGCCTCCCTCCCTGGCTCACTTGCCCATGCGAACTACAGCTGCCCGTGTGTTTATTTTGGTCATGTATTTCAAAGGGCCATTTCTACACTAAAGTAAACAAACATAATGGAACAGCTGTGACTGATAAAAACTCCCAGGCATAATCATCACCCTCTTGTATATATCCTGTGGTTTCGGATTTAATTTTAAAAACTTCCCTTAACTCTTGATTCAGTGGATTCAGTGGGAAATGACTGCAAAATCAGTATCCTCCCCAAGGAGGCACCGAGCAGGGAGAGCCATCGAGGCATCTTCTCTCCTGCCCCAACGGTGGGGACACCAGCTGCGGGGTACATGTCATCTGGTGCAAACAGTCAAGCTGCCGGATGCGAGAGGCCGGGCCTGGGTACCCCGGTACCAGAATTTCTTTCTTCAGTAGGTCCTTGGTCTCAGGGAATCCAAGAATGAACCCAAGGTCCACAGATCAGTGGCAAGACAGAATTTATTAGACAGAAAGGAATACAGGAGGGGTAAAAAGCACCAGGGCTCTGGGTGGACGGACTAAAGAGCACCAGAGCTTCTGGTAGAGGGAAGCCCCCAGCGGGAAGACTCCACGCGGCTCCTTTGTCTAGGGGTATAAGGTCTTGAGAATCCATTTGGCCAGGACTTGGTGTTAATGAGCATTATTGACAAATGAATGAATGCAGTCCCTCTGGCTCAGGGCAAAATGTCAGGGCAATCCCTTCATGAAATTGCACAGGCCTAGGGAAACTGGAGTCCCTTGTCCAGCCTTGAATGAGGGAACTCCACACGGCGGGGTCCAGGTCTGAGATCATGCACCTCCTAGGCCACAGGGGAGGACCCTGGTGACACTTGGATGAACAAAACCCAGGCGCCATCCATACGCAGCATGGTGCGGGACAAGGGGTTACTTTCCTTTTGTCATTCTGCCAACACAGCAGGTGCAGCCACAAGCTTCCTGCAGTGCAAAACATCTCCAAGTATATTTGTTTATTCTACAAATGCTACAATGTACATTATTTATATCTAAAAAAATACTCCTTTCTCAAATCATTCATGAGCTTTGTGATTCTTTTTAAGTCACAAACCATGCATACTTTTGCTAGAACTAACACATTGTGGTGGATCAACAATGCACTTAGCAATTGAGACACTCCTCAAAACATTAACCATAGGATCCATATGTTACCATATGTTACATACACTACCATATGATCCTGCACTCCACTGCTGGGTGTGTACCCAGAAGAGCTGCCGGGAGACACCGGAGCAGATATTTCAACTCCCTGTTCATCGCACATTCTGCAGGAGAGCCGACGCTGGAAACAGCCCAACGCTCCTCCATGGGTGAGTGGAGAAGCGGAATGTTGTCTGTCCATACAGTGGAATATTATTTAGCCTTAAAGAGGAAGGAAATTCTGACACGTGCTACAATATGGATGAAGCTCAATAACATAGGTGAAGTGATAAGCCAGAAAGAAAAGGACCAATGTTCCACTCATGCCAGGCCCTAGAATAGTCCAGTTTATAGAGATAGAAGATAGGATGGGGGTGCCGGGGGCTGCGGGTGGGGTGGGGTTAGTGCTTAGTGAAGTCTCAGCTTGGGGTGCAGAAAAAGTCCAGGAGATGACAGGGGTAGAGGCTTCCCAGCACTGTGAAAGCATAAGACTTCATGACCCTGAAAATACACACCTAAAATGGTTTATATGTTCACGTTCTATTTTACCACCATAAAAAATAAAAAAGTTGAGGTGGCACCTGTGGCTCAAAGGAGTAGGGTGCTGGCCCCGTATACCAGAGGTGGTGGGTTCAAACCCAGCGCTGGCCAAAAACTTCACAAAATAAATAAATAAAAAGAAAAAAAATTAAAGAAAATAAAAAAGTCAAAAGCAAATAAATACTTTCAAAAGAAATTCCAAAAAAATTATTTTTTGTTTGTTTGTTTTTTAGAGACAGTCTCACTTTATAACTCAGTAGAGTGCTATGGCGTCACACAGCTCACAGCAACCTCCAACTCCTGGGCTTAGGCCATTCTCTTGTCTCAGCCTCCTGAGTAGCTGGGACTACAGGCGCCTGCCACAACGCCCAGCTATTTTTTTTTTTTTTTTTGAGACAGAGTTTCACTCTGTACCCTAGTTAGAGTGCCATGGTGTCATCATAGGTCTCAGCAACCTTAAACTTCTGTGTTCAAATGATCCTCCTGCCTCAGCCTCCCAAGTAGCTGGGACTACAACACCTGGCTAATTTTTCTATTTTTAGTAGAGATGAGAGTCTCACTCTTGATCAAGATGGTATGGATGGTATGGATGGTATCGAATCCCTGAGCTCAAGCAATCCACCTGTCTCCCAGAGTACTCATAGCTCCCCAGACTACTGGAATTACAGGCATGAGCCACCAAGCTGGGGCCCTCCCCAAATTCTAATGATGATAAAGGTCATATGATAATTAATCCATTCTCGTGTCACGGGGCCCCGCGTCAGACATTCTCTTTGATGGTGGGTACATGTGCATGTTAACCCCCCCTCAACTGAAGCCAACAGTTCTTTGCATTATGAGAGAAACTTCCCTAAAGAATTCGACCGTCCAAGCCCCGGTGCCACACTCTAGCAGTGCCCCACGTCCTCTACAAGATTTTGGTGTCTGTGGACTTGATCTCAAGGTCCCCTGCAATGCCTGTCCATGACCCAGCCTGTGGTCTCTTGTCCACACCCCCCATCCCCCTGGGAGCAGAATGTGGGCCTTCCCTTGGGAAATAGCCTCAGAACCGATGCGGGACTGGTGACTGGCGATGCTGTGTTCTCACGGTGGATCTGCAGTGCATGTTGATAGCTGGCCAGCAAGCACGCCCTACCGTCCTTCCTCTAAACTGTCCTCACTCTTCATGAGCTTTGTACTTAATTGTGGATGTCAGGAACAGCTTGTCAGGGTCCATGAAGTCTTGCTGGGATTTTGGTCAGGATTCCATTGAGCTGTTAACGTTATTTAGGGCAGATTTGGTGTCTGTGGAAGCCTCTCATCAATAAATGTGATGTTTTTCTCTATTTGCAAAAGGTCTGATTTTAAAAAGTCCTCCAGCATAGTCTTGTAGTTCAGTTGGGCAAAGCACGTGTCCTGCCAGATTGCTTCTTAGGTGTTGATACTTTTTGTTGGTACTCGGAAGGAGGGCTATTCCTATTGCATTTTCTAGTTGGCCATGGGTGCTATCTAGGAAAGCCACGGTGTGTAGCTCTGAACATATCCTTAATTGGGTGCCTCATAAACAACAGAAATTTATTTCTGGCAGTTCTAGAGTTTGGGAAGTTCAAAGTCAAGGCATGGACACATTCGGGGTCCGGTGGAAGCTGTCCTCCTGTTTCACAGGTACCATCTTCTCGCTGCCTTCTCCCAGGGTGGAAGTGATACAGGGCAGGTGGCCCCCAGCCAGCTCTGCGAGGTCTCTACCCTGGGGGTACTGGTGTGGCAGCAGCCGGCAGAGGAAGCACCGAGTTGGAGGGTAGGTAGGGGTGGGGTTGTGGGAGGTTTCGTTGGTCCAAGGAGCTGGACAACTGCTGGGGGAAGCTCCAGCTTGCCAGCTCAGGGAGCAGGCTAGCTTCTGCCTCACTTGTGTCCCTCCCCTTGTGCTTGCTGCTGACTGGGAACTTCCCATTTCCCAGGTCTGGTCCCAGGCCTGGTTAATTTCATGTAAGTTTCCTCTAGGCCTGGGACTGGAAGGGCTTGTATCCATTCATTTGTTAGGATATATATATATATATATATATCCCTAGACAAATGACCCAGGTGGAAATTTTTTCTGATTTGAGTTTTTCCCTCTGCTAGAAGCTCTGGTGCTTTCTCTGTATTTTTTTCTGTAAAATAAATCCTACCTTACCACTGATCTGTGCCGTGGATTTATTCTTCTAATCTCTGAGACCAAAGACCTACTGAAGAAGAGATTCCGGTAACAGAAGGAAGAGGGCAACTCTCCGGGGCTCTCTTTGTAAGGGTAGTGTTCTCTGCCCCGTAACTAAATCACCTCCCCAAGGCCCGACCTCCAAACGCCAGCACATTGGGGATTAGGCTTCAACATGTAAACTTTGGAGGGAGGCACTCAGTGGTCCTGCTTTGTAGCTGACTTCGCTGGCTGGCCAGTGCCTCCAAGCCGCACCAGGGACGCCAGGTGCTGGGCAGCAAGAGGCAGCGTGAGGCCCAGCTGCCTGCTTCTCTTACGGTTGCTACGTAGGAGCTTTGTATTTGCAAAGAATAATGTTTTTTCCTCTGCTTGAATTGTATTCTTTGTATTCCGTTTTTTCTTTTTTTAAGCAATGGAATTAGCTGAAACTTCTACTAAAATGCTGCTCAAGACTGAGGAAAACTGTTTTTTCCCCTGATTAATGCAGATGTTTCTGCCACTTCAAAATTTAAGTATGTTCATTGCTATTGATATCCTTTTTATCAAGTAAATGCTTTTTATCTAGATGCTCTAAAAAATGTTTTCTTTTGCTCTTAATTCCTATGACTTTTGTTTTCACTCATGTGCCTGTGTTCCAATTCATCAAAGCCATTTTATTTGGCAAAACTGAGATTTTTTCCCTCCATTTAACTACTAATGTAGAGAATTACAGTGATATATATTTCAAATATTGATTAACCTCTGTATTACTGGGATAAAAATTACTTGGTCATGATGTTTTATTTTTAACTTTTTCCGTAAGAAACACAATGAGAAAAATGTATAGAACATTTATGTATAGCTTATGAAATTGCTATGCCCTGACCACCGGAGTCACCACCATCCAGGACAAGAGACAGCACCTTACTATACACACCTGTCCCAGGCACAGCCCTTCTCACCTCTCCGACCCACCATAAATCTCAACCTTTATTGTTCTCACTTATTTTCTTTATACTTTTTGACCTAAATAGCATAAGTATCTCCAAACATTACAACTTCATTTTGCCACTTCAGACCTTTGAGAAGATGGAATCACGTATATGCTGTTTCTCTCAAGTCCCAGTTTCTTTCCTGGTCACTCTGTTCTCTGAATACCTGGAGAGGTTTCTTTTGTCTGTTGTTTATGCTGGTTCTCATTCATGTGGTTGTGTTTACTTATCTGCCTGGTTATCTTTACTTATGTGTGAAGAGTGTTTTTTTCTTTTTCTTTTTTAGGAAGAACTAGATAACTGTCATAGTTTTCTTCTTTCAGAGGAGTTCATTTATTCACAAAGTCGCCTGTGAGTTTGCTATGAGTCAGTGACAGTCAGAGGTCACTTTAATGCAAGTTCAGGGTTTGAAAGATTATCTCCTGATGATTCAGAGTTAGACTAACTTCTAGGAAGGGGCATGATAGAGCCAAGTAGAGCTGACCGTGCACATCTCCTCCCAGCTGCGTGTTGGGCAAGAGATGTACTTATTAGTAGCATGAAATTGGCCGTGGGAAGAGTGTCTGCACCATGTACGTTAGCAAAGGTTGCAAACAAGGGCTTTGTATCTTGGAGAGCTTGTTGCTAAGAATTTATTGCCGGCTGCATGGTGGCTCATGCCTATAATCCCAGCACTTGGGAGGCTGAAGTAAGTGGATTGCCTGAGCTCATAGGTTCGAGACTAGCCTGAGCCAGAGTAAGACCTTGTCTCTAAAAATAGTCAGGAGTTGTGGCAGATACCTGTAGTCCCGGCTACTTGGGAGGCTGAGGCAAGAGAATTGCTTGAGCCTGAGAGTTTGAGGCTGCTGTGAGCAATGATGTCAGGGCACTCTACTGAGGGCCACGAAGTCAGACTCTGTCTCACTTGGGTTGTTTCCATTTTGGCAATTATTATTAGAGCTGCTGTAAACATTCACGTACAGCTTTGTGTTTAGATTTTAATTTCTCTAGGATGAACACAGTGAGATTTCTGGATCCTACAGTAAGTGTATACTCAAATTTACAAAGACCTCCAACCTGTTTTCCTGAGTGGAATGCCGATTGCATCCCACCACCAGCAAGGAGTATGCCAGTAGCTGTGCGTCCCGGCCAGGACCTGGTACCTCGGGCTTCCTGCTTTAGTCAGTGACTCATGTTTGTAATATGTATCCATTTCACTTCTTATTTTAGCCATCCTACTGTGTGCATGGCATGTCACCATGTTCCCAGTGGTGCTGAGGATATTTACATGGGCTTGCTTTCCATTGGTATATCCTTTTTGGTGAAGTGTCTGCTCATGCCTTTTCTTGTTTTTAAATTGGGTTTTTCTTGGGTGCCTGTAGTCCCATCATCTGGGGAAGCTGAGGCAGGAGGACGTGTTGAGCCCAGGAGTTTGAGGTTGCTGCGAGATAAGCTGACATCACAGCACTGTAGTCTGGGCAACAGAGTGAGACTCTGTCTCAAAAAAAAAAAAAGAAAAAGGAATTTTTTTCTCTCACTGTTGAGTTTTGAATGTTCTTTGTTTATTCTGGATACAAATCCTTTGTTGGACATGTGATTTGCAAATATTTTTTCTCTTATGCTTATATTCTACTTAATTTCTTTTTATTTATTTCTTCAACTTAGACAAATAGGTAAATGGAACAGAAAAGTGAATTCAGAAGAGAAACATCCACGTATGTGAGAATTTTTATGTAAGTACCTAGGAAAAAAATTTAAAAGTTTTCCATGAAAACCCATAATTTTGAATATCTTTGGGGGAGCTGATGGTGACTGAGGGCAACATGGTGAACATGGGCATATAATACGGGCGTCTTTACCAAGAAAAAGTGTTTTTTAACTTGTTTACCAAGAAATACCGAGTATGTGAATACAATCTATCATCACCAGTATGTTCCCAAGTAAAGGACATTTAAAAATCACTAAAGCAGAAAAGATACCATTCAAAGACAAAACGTTTAAGAAATTAAGATTAATACCTTTAGCTTTGCAAGAAGTCTCTTGCACATGTGCACACACCCTGAGCTCCCAGGGAGCACATCAAGCCATCAACTGGAACAGTTTAGCTGCAGGTGCTGACCTCTCAGGCCGAGGGTCTCAGTCATGCCTCACGCACCTCCCTGAGTCCCTTTGGCACTGCAGCCTTGAGACAGCCAGAAGGCCGCCAGCTGCTATTGTGCACCCACAGTGACCATCTGTGCCCCAGGAGTTCCGATTGCCCTTTGGTCTCATACCACATCATAGGACAAGCCATGGGACATCCATAAAAACAGCCACAGGGTCTGAGGAGGAAACCTGAAGTTAGGTGGAGGTTGCACCTTGCAGGGGAGATATTTGACTAATCAGAAACCAGAGATGAAAAGGAGCTGGGATGGTAAATTTGACTTTTGACTTCTTCCCTTTCACAGATTGTTCTAAGACATTTATCTCTACAGCCTGGCCAAAGCCATCTCATACCTCCAGATGGACATACCAGCCAAACAACCTCAGTGCCCATTTGTGGAGCAGCGAGCATCGTGCAAATACATAACTCCTACTCCTCATCCTTCCATGGCCCACTGCCAGTTTTCCTTACTCTTGCAAGCTCAAACTAAGAGCTGGCAGTTAATTCTTGCCTCAGGCTTTGCCCAGGATAAGACATGGCAAGAAATCTGCAGCTAAACAGCCCAGGGATAGCAAAGCCACTCAGGTGCATCGCTGAGGACACCTACTCTTTCTGCCTTCCTACCCCACTATTCTTGTTATGTGGCCTTTGTTCTCATGATCATAAGGGGGCTGCTGCACCTCCAGACCTCTCACTCACAATTCAGAAAAGAAGGAAGGGGAAGGAAATGGAGGTAAAGAGCTGTGTTCTAGTAGGTTTTTATCTTTTTATTCAGGATAGCAGGAACGCTTCAGGTGTCACAAGGCAAATACAGGGCAACTCAGAAATTGGATTATTCATTTCCGTTCTCTATAGTGGAGGCAGGTGAGTGAGCAGAAGGCTTGGGATGGGTGAATAAGATCTGCTGAACCCATCAGATCTCCCCAGTGGAGGGGAGAGACCAGGAACAAACTTACTTGGTGCAAACCACAACATGATGCATTGCGCTCGCTCCTTCTTGCTGCTTTTGAGTTCCTCTTTTTTATTTTTTGCCCCCTGCAGATTCAGTTTTCTCTCTTTCTTCAAAACTGAAAATTGGGGTTCTATAATAAAAACTTTAAAACATCATTTATTTTTGAAAAATTTAGGTAGACATTTAAAAAGTGAAAGATTTTACATTGATACCTAGATTCCTGGATTTCCTAAAAAAAAAAAAAAAAAAGATACTGAGAGAACTGGCCTTGTTCCTCCCCACACTGGTGGGAGCTGAGAGGTGACTGTCCCCTCTAAGTTGGTGCATGTTAGCACTCAGTCTCTCCACGGCCACCTCTGCCGGGACTGCACCCCTCACATGGCCAGCTTTTGAGGGCTTCTGAGTTTCCACCTGGTCTTGGATGCAGCTGAGACCTCCCCTGGAATGATTCACCTCCATGAGAAAGTTCACCAATCAAAGTGAGTTCGGCCCTAAAAGAGGCTCTTGTCCTAACTGCTAAGAAAGCTGTGCTTCCTCTGGCCTCGCTAGTCCGTTATATACATTCCCAGCCTGCCCTACGTCCTCGTAAGCGATTTTAAGAGTCTGATAAAATAAAAACCTCCTGGAATTAGCCCCAGAAGAAGAAGGTCATGTTGTGTGAAGGAAGTTACGACTTCACCATCTGGACCAGCTCATTCATTTCTTAAACTCAATGTATTTGTTCACAGGCAGTAAAGATTAGCAGGGATCACCAGCATTAATGTGTATACAAGATCACTCTGTTTAAAATCGTTTTTTATTTTTTCCCAATTTACTTTCATTTATTTCAAAAGAGTGTCCCTGATAGAAGTGGCACATGAATAGACTTGGTAATATCGATGAACCCATGAAGTTGATACAGAAGGATTTTGACTGGAATCAACAAGTAGCACAATCAAAGAAATTCTAGTCTCACAACCTCTCATTTATTTATTTTTAAAGATTCAGGCTTGGTGCCTGTGGCTCAATGGGCTGGGGCGCCGGCCACGTCGTACACTTGAGCTGGCAGGTTCGAATACAGCCCTGGCCTGTCAAACAACAATGACAGCTGCAACCAAAAGATGGCTGGGCGTTGTGGCAGGCACCTGTAGTCCCAGCTGCTTGGGAGGTAGAGGCAGGAGACTCTCTTGAGCCCAGGAATTGGAGGTTGCTGTGAGCTGTGATGCCATGGCACTCTACCCAGGGGGTGACAGCCTGAGGCTCTGTCTCAAAAAAAAAAAAAAAAAAAGAAAAGAAAAAAAAAAAGAAAGATTCAGAATTATATATAAAAACAATATTTTAAGCTTTCTCCATTTACCTTTGTGTTCTTGGTTGTCAGCCTCTGGCACGCTAGAGCTTCCGGCCCTTGGAGGGGACACAGGTTTGGTGAGGCTGTGCAGGGTTCCTGGGGCCTTGCCAAAATGCTGGTACACCTCCTGACGTGGCCCTGGGGCCACCTGGTCAAAGGTGAGGGTCTTGCCCCACCTTGAGGATATGGGTCTGGACCCGGCTGCTCACACGCAGGGCACACACCTTTAGTTTGGGCACTTCCTGAACCCACACATCATCTGTTATGGTCCCCAGGAAGTTTCATCTTCCCGATTATCTGGGAAAGAGACAATGGTGGCCAATGGGTGCGACTCATAAACAATGTCTTCAGCACAACCTGGCTGAAGGTAGGGTTGGTTCGTCTGGTCAGAAACCTGTAACAGCTGGACCAACAGCCTTAGGTAAATGTCCTAACACATGGGCTCCTTGTGACAAACATTTCGGTCCTTGTTGAGGTGAATATCAATTTCCATGATGGTGACACCCTATCGATCAGGTCCTGAAAGAGGATAAGATGAATTTTTAAATGGATTTGATGTATCAATGTTTGACAAATGACTGATGAAAATTATCTCTAAACTGCACCAAGGTTACTTTCAATATATTTTAATGCCTATAGTTCATTTTACTATATGCTAATTGGAAAATTAAGAAATATATTTTACCAGCTATCTAATCTTCGATAAACCAAACAAGAGTGTTCACTGAGGGGAAAGACTCCCTATTCAATAAATGGTGCTGGGAGAATTGGATATCCATATGTAAAAGATTGAAACTGGATACACACCTTTCTCCACTCACAAAAATTGATTCAAGATGGATAAAGGACTTAAATTTAAGGCATGAGACGATAAAAATCCTCAAAGAAAGAACTGGAAAAACACTAGAAGATATTGGCTTGGGGAAAGACTTCATGAAGAAGACTGCCATGGCAATAGCAATAACTGCAACAATAAACAAATGGGACTTAATTAAACTGAAAAGCTTCTGTACAGCCAAGGAGACAACAACCAAAGCAAATAGACAACCTACCCAATGGGAAAGGATATTTGCACGTTTTGAATCTGACAAAAGTTTAATTAT